>JAHBCN010003204.1:0-75000 GCA_019359885.1 Listronotus oregonensis
TGTGTAAATAAATTACAATAAAGACAAAAGACAATGGTAGTTAAAAATTCTTTTAGTATTTTTCTACATTCATGTATATCATCTGTTTGCAGTCTTAAAAAAATAGACTTACGGACACAAAAATAATAAAAACAACATGTCAAACTAACTGAATGCAATTTAAACATCAATCAGAAATTACAGACTAAAGCACAGCTTACTCCCAGTTGCAATAACGTATTTATTCGTTTATTCTACGGTGTAGTCATCCAGCAAAGTCTCCCGGAACCTGTCTCATTTCCGATAATTTAACCCAATTAAATGGCTCTGCTCGATCGGAGGGACACGGCCCAGGTAATCCTTTTCTGAAATTGGTCGTTTGAAACAAAGCAGATATATAGCAAGCGTTTAATCTCATATGCTTCTAATTTAATTCGATATAACTAGAATGATGGCAGCGGGACCGAAACGCCGGCAACAGAGCACGGGGCACCGCAAAACGTCAGCCAACAGAGATTCAATTTATTGTCGTATGGTTAGTGAGAGCCATATAATCGATTGAATCTCAGGTGAAATCATGATGCTACATTGCTGAAATATTTTTATCAGGTCATTTCATGTGGTATTAAATGTAATTACAGACGTTAAAATATCAATATCTGTAGAGGGTCTTTGATTATATTTACGTGGCTCCTGGAGCCTTTATTTTTAAAGACAGAAAAAAATGTTTTAAATAAAAGTTGTTGGTTTTTTTCATATTATCTTTTGAAATTATCAGTAAAAAAATATCACAATAAAAAAATGTAAAAATATAGGCAACTTTAACTTTTTTTAAATGGAACACCCTGTATATTATGCGCTACAAAAAAGATCTTCTTTTTTCTGATTTCAAATATATAGACATTGATGATATTTGGATGAACCATTTTTGAGATATTTAAGCCTAAAATATAAATAAATTGAAAAAAAAATCATATGAAGTAGTAGTTGTAGTATAGAAAGCTACGAAAACAATAAAATTGTTTTAATAAATTTATACTGATATTGTAAAAAGTTAAAATTTATCATTTGAACTATTAAAAGTAGTTTGTATTGCTTTTTTGTCGATGGGCTATTTAGAAAAACAAAAAAATTCTATTATGCGTCTTTTTTATGGTAACAATAATAATGTGACGAAAGTGCAAAGGGAATATTACTTATTATAATAAATTTAGAAAATCCTGAAATATCAATCTCGGATGTGGCATCTGAACTTAATAAAACAGATTATTAAATTTATTTAACCTTAAAATTTTACAAATTTTATCTTTATAAATGTATGTCCGTTCAGAACCTTCCTGAACAAAACATGCAGGACCGACCTAAGTATGCATTGGAAATAGCTAGGTTTATGCAGCAGGATCCAAAGTTTTTGAATAAAATTCTATTCACCGAAAAGTCTTCCTTTACTTTAGCAGGAATGTTTAATCACAAAAATAAACATTATGGGTCCAGAGAAAACCCTTACCAAACTTTGCCACATAACAATTCTATTGTGGCTTTCTTGATACTAATATGGAACTTTTTTGTAATTTATTAATAATTTAACCTAAAAAATGGTTCATCCAAATATCATCAAATTATATATATATATTTAAAATAAAATAAAAATATTTTTTATATTAATAATAATATAATTTTAAATATAATTTAAAAAAAAAAAAAAAGTTGAAGTTTTTGCCATAAATATTTTTTTTCCATTTTTTTTTTATTGCGATATTTTTTTACTGATAATTTTAAAAGATAATATGGAAAAAACCTACAACTTTTATTTAAAACATTTTTTTCTGTCTTTAAAAATAAAGGCCCAAAAAGCCACGTAAATATAATCAAAGACCCTGTACAATAGGCAAGTTTCACACAGTCAAATTTAAAACTATAAAATAATAATATAATCCAAGAATGGTATATTACTTTATATGAAGGAAATTTAATAAGGGCCAAAAAGAGTGAGGCTGTGTAATAGAGAGCAAGCCATAAAAAGTAACTTTTCCTTTAAATAAAATAAGCCGTTTTTTTCTTTAAACATCGATACATTAATGTTAAAAAGTCTGTTTAATAGTAATAATTATAAAAGTGGGTTCGCCGGACGGCTTAGACCGATGTCGGTAAAAAATACTTGAAATATAACATAGACCCTTACTAAATTTTTAAATAACAAAAAAAAACAAAATATATTTTAATAAATAATGGACGGTTGAGTTTAATACACAAAAACTAATAAATATGCTTACTAAAGAAGCTGACAACAACTATTTTTAAGAAACTACGGAACAATTGTCACAATAAAAAAACATTTACTTTTTTGATTATTATATTATTTTTCATTTAAAATGAATAATATATAAACTGTACTAAAATAAAATTTTATTTTAAATTTAAAATGTCATTAAATTTTAACAGCTTTTAACATTATTTATAAATATTTTGTGTAGTGGATAGCTTTTAAATGATTTATTTTACAGCGGAATATTAAATCGCGACATAATATTACATTAAAATAAACTTTTAAATAGCAAAAAACAGCATTTTATTATCTGTATTTCAATGAAGTTTTTTCGTTGACGAATGGTTAAAATGTATGTTTTAGGAACGAAAAAAAGTACAGTTTTGCTATTTGGCTAGTAAAAGAGCTAATTTTTTGTCCACCAAAACTTAAAACCATACACTACAGAGAAATTTACAATAAATAACTTTAAAGAAACCCTTCTTTTCTATTTTTTTTTCTTCTCTTAATACTAAAAAATCGTTCGGGCTGAATGGGATACCAGCAATCGTCTTAAAAAAATGTGCTTCCGAGCTTGCACCCATCCTAACTCTCCTCTTTCGAATCTCTTACGACACGGGCATTTTCCCGGAGAGTTGGAAAACTGCACGTGTGCAACTTGTCCCCAAAAAAGGATGCAAAAACCTCCCTTCTTACTATAGACTTATATTTTTTCTTTTTGTTGTTTGCAAAGTAATGGAAAAATTAATTAATTCCCAAACCTTAAATTATCTGGAAAAACACAAAATCTTACATGATAGACAGTATGGATTCCGTCACAGAAGATCCACAGCTGATCTTTCCTTTGTCTCACACAACTAGAACAAGTCCCTTGAGTTTCTTGGTGAATCCCAGATCGTTACTCTTGACGTATTCAAAGCTTTCGATCAGGTCTGGCATGATGGGCTTCCTAACAAATTTCCTTTTTACGGTCCTCCAGCTTTGCTCTTGGCTCTCCAGTTTCCTTTTAATCAACGTATATCAGTTACTGCAGATGGTCATTCTTCAGCTTCTACCAAATTAATGCTGGGACATCCCAGGGCTCAGTGCTGGCACCCACGCTGTTTCTTCTACACCTTAACGATCTTCTCTTTTCCACAATCAATCCCATTTATAGTTTTGCTGACGATAGTACCTCCACTCTAGTATTTAATTTCATAAGCCACTTTTAAGAATAACCTTAACTGGCACAAACACATTATGTCCATAGCCTCGGCAGCTTCAAAAAGCTTGATCTCTTTCGAGCCGCAAGTTTTTTTCTTTAGTTGTATATCTGTTGTATCCAAATCAGACCCTCTTTAGAATATTGTTTTATGCCTGGGGAATGGTATCCCTTACAATATTTAGCATTCTGAACTTCATTCAAAAAAGAGCCGTTCGTCTTATTAATGATCTCACGCTCACAGAAAGGCTTCCTCTTCTCGCCCACCGTCGAGCTGTAGGGGATCTGTCGCTCTTCTATAGGTATTTTCACGGCTTCTGCTTAGAAGAGTTGGCCAGTATAATTCCTTCTCTGGCGGCTCTCAACAGAGCAACACGTAGTGTAACTTTTATTCAACCTTTTACAGTTCAGTTAGAGAGGCCCAGAACTTCCGGCTTTCTTCGTTCCTTCATCCCTAGAGTGTCAAGACTATGGAACTTGCTGCCTGCAGAAGTTTTTCCTTCTCCTCGCAATCTTAAATATTTAAGTCACGTTTGAATAAACTCCCTCTCACCACACTTAAGACACCCACGGTACGTTAGTACTTGGGCATCAGCCTCCGTGGACTTTCCCAAGATAAATAAAATACTGTTTGCAAAGTTATAAAAAATAATTTTGGGACTATTTTATCTGTTACGTTTTAAACTTTATTATCTTTATAGCGCAAAATATTACTTTTTGGACTTTGTTGGTTTTCCTCTAAACTATTCAATTGTTAAATTATTTTTTTGCACTTCACATCAACAACATTCCCTTCTAAAGATATAACACCAAAAAAAAAGCCTCCGCTCTGCTAGAACATCTTACATCAATACCCTTGAACCAATACAAAATCAAGCACTTCGTCTATGCACTGGTTCATATAGAACCAGCCCCATCCCCAGTATCCAAAGCATAGCTGGCATCTACTTTTTACAGAACAGAAGAATCCACTGCCTATTAAAATATGCTACCTCTCTATGGTTTAAACCCTCCCTTTCTACCCACCACAACTTCTATCCGACTCAAATAGAATATAATCATCCTTTACACAACACACACAGCTCTAATCACCGGTTTAAATCCCTCTGCGAACCGTTTGGAAATTTTCTCCCACAAAACCCCTTCTCTTATAAATACAAATTTTCACCTTGGGCCAGATATCCCCTTCTTATAGATTTCTCTCTTCTTAAATTCAATAAAAACAACGATAGCCACGAGGCAATTAGAGCAGAATTCCTTAATATCGTATCCAACAAATTTACTGATTCTATCCAAATCTTCACAGATGACTCTAAAACCGATCACCACACAGGTGCTGCTTTCCTTGTCACTTCCCTCAACGGATCTTCTCACCATGACTCTTTTAAACTTCACCCATACACTAGCATATTCACTGCAGTAAAAAGAACCACTTTAGACTCCCTTAAGAATGAAAAAAATAAAAAAATCCTAATCATAACTGATTCCAAATCATCTCTAGACAGTTTAAAGAAAACTCTAACTCGTGACCCCTTACTAAGCTGCATTCAAGACCTCATTACTGAACTCACCTACAAGCACAATACAATCTCATTCAGGTACGTACCAAGTCACGTGGGAATACAGGGGAATGAAACTGTGGACCTACTGGCCAAGGAAACCTCCAACCTAGCAGAACGACACAGCCATTTCTACAAGCACACAGACGTCCATTTCCTTTTTTTTTTCACCATCATTAAAAGAAAGTTAAGTGTCTATCAAAAAAACTTAAAATAGATATTGTCATCTGTCCTACAACAAAGCTTAATCTCCTAAATAAAAATAGACCCACCATTTCTAATAATATAGACCACCTTTGATTCCATTCCACTAACAGTCAAACATCTCTTAATTGAATGCCCCAATTTTGCCCAGCACAGAATTTCAAATAGCCTAAAGACTGAAGAACTGAAAGACTGCTTAAACAAAAACATTGACAACATTCGAAACGTTATAAACTTTACAAAAGACATTGGCATATATAAAAAAATATAATGACAGCAGTACCCTGATTTAATACATAAAATATGCTAATTGGTGCTAAATGGCCTTAATTGCTGACGCACCTTTAATTCAAAATATCTATCTATCTATCTTTTTTTGCACTTTGTTATGTATAAGTTTAAAGAGAATAGTATAAGGACTAAGGAAAAAAGAAACAAAATGCTACATTGTGTTAACTATAGGTATTTTTTAAGTCCATTTAAACCTTTTTCCATTAGCCATTTTCTTTTTTATAAACCTTTAATAAAATGTTTTATCTTCTTGTAAAACATATTTTATTATAAAGAACAAGCAAGTGCACTACTCCTTTGTAGTAAATATCTTTTTAATAACGCTGTTCTTGAGTTAACCGCACCAAATAATAGCGACAACATATTCTTTAACAAGTTTAGCAAGTGGCACAATTCTAAAGAATTTTCCCTCGTTAATCCTCTTTATCTTCTTAAATTTTATTGTCGGAAAAATTCTTTATTTTATATCTCCTTAATAAAAGCGAATAAGTGCATTGTGGAAAAATTCTTTGAAGTTTTAAATTGTCTACGGCGCAGTTAAATTTGTAAGCGCAAGGTATTTAAAATTTAACGTTTTTTTCGGTACGATTATCGTTTGCGTTATTATTATGTACAAAAAGTAAATAACGTAAATAAATAGAATAAATTTCTTTTTTTACAAACGTCAGTAAAATTTTAATTTTTAATGCATGCTTTAACTCTCTAAAATGTTATTTTATAACGCTGGTGTTAAAAGTTATTACTTTTAGTACTTGTGCTAGAAATGATTTACTTTTAAAATAGATAAAAAAAATTCAGAAACCTAATAGTTAGGTCAAAAAAAAATTATTTAAATAAAAGTACAATAACTAACAATAACTAAAAATACAATTAGAAAAAGAAACTTTATGGCCAATCTTATTGGTGGTTGTTACACAATTTACTTTGGTAAGATATGTACCCGGCAGGAAGCAATCTCACCCACCAAAGTTTTGGACAAAATTTGATCAGCAATTTTCTTTTTCTCTTGTAGCGAGTCTTCTATATAACCCTCTGCTACTGTACTGGACTTCCATCCACTATGTCTCTTAATTGTAGTAAGATTAGTACCAGACTCCGCCAACAAACTAGCTTAGGAACGTCGGAAGCAAAGTCCAGTGTAAAGATGGGAATCAGGCTTTAGAAATTTAGCCATTTGAGCAGGCATTTTACTAAATGTGTTGATTCGAACTGGGGTTATAGCACATTTATTCTTTAAGCATCTTATAAAAACTCTTGAATGATTAATATTCACTGAACGAAGGGATAAGTACCTTTTATAATAGTTCATATACAAGGTACCATTAATTATAAAGATTCATTGTACATTAGTTTTTGTGTTTGATATATGCACAATTAGTGAAGTTCCCAAATCTTTTATGTCAAATTACATGGTTTTTCTTGACGACAGGCTCCAAATAGACCGAAAATTGCGGCTACTTTTGGAATAAGATATATTTCATCCGGGGCTTCTGCAAGAAATTTGTTGATTTGTTCCCTTGTGTATATTTTAGACTTTTTCGGTCGATATCCTTTACCCTTTCGCTTTAAAAAGCCAACTAGCTTGTAATGTCCTTATTATTTATGTTTATCATCGCCTTTAAGATGGAGTTATTTGACCAGAGCGAAGACGATGTCCATATTTTGAACTTTTCTTTAAAGTACACAAGGAGCACTTTTTACCTTGCAATCTTGCCACTAACATTTTTCTAATCACACTATTTTAAGAAACGATCGTATGTAACTTCGTATTGTTGCTTTGACTTAATAATTCAAGGCAATAATTCAAAAGTAGCTTAATTGGCAGCTTCTTCAATTTACACCAGAAGAAATTCATTTTCTTGATCACTTTCCATCGAACAAGAATTCGCGATCATATCACATCAACAAATTTGATTTTTTTACTTTAGCAATTTTTTTATAAATAAATTAGATGAAATAAGATTTTAAAAATAATAATGTCGACCATAAAGAAATCATTAATTTGGACTTTTAATAGGGTTTAAAAAAAATATAGTTTATGATATACGTGCTAAAAGTGATTTTATTTTGTTCGAAGGCAGGAAACTCCCTCAGTCGGAAACTTTCCCTACAAAATAAAATGTTATTTTAATTATATGATAAATAACTATTATGTACGTTAACCAATAAATGTATTTACAAAACAATTTGGTCCATAAATAGCACTTTATTGTATAAAATAAATTTTTTATTTTACTAGTAAAATAAAGTGCTTGTCAATAACAAATGTTAAACCGGTTAAGCCAAAATTTTAGGTATGGGTTTTTTAAGAAACGTCCGTGGTGGCACACCGGTTGTGGTGGCTCCAGAAAAACGGCTGCACCGCGCCTGGTTCGTCGGTAGCGGCAGCGCTTGGGGTCTGTCGATAACGCGCGATTCGCGCCTTTGCCTACCCGTACAAGAGCGAACACGATCCGGCAAGGCAGTACATCAAAGAAAAGCAAAAAGTTTCTGCGCACGGGACAAAAAAAAATTTACGCGGCATTTAGGTTTTTGAGTTTCAGGGAATTAAAAAAAAGTAATTTTATGGACAAATATTGAAAATTGAGTGAATTCTATGGTCAAAAACAAAAATTTTGGGATCCCACAAGTAATAACTATTACATAAAAAATAAAAAGCATAATGCTTAGACTAATATTTCTTGGTTAATGGAAAATGTTATTGACGCTGTAAAATCGAAAATTACTTCTTTATTGTTTTCTTGTTGTTTGTGTTACCAAATGCCGACGTTGATTTTTTTTTTGTCTTCTTTTATTTAAATTATTGATAATCATGAGAGCAGCAGCAATTTTAACTTTTTTGGAATACTCCATATTTATTATATCAAAGGGCGCGCGCGCCATTTTTAACAATGGCGAATCAGTATTTTTCTTTGCGGTGTTTTGCGTCGCTCTGCGACAAAACTATGAAAGCCGCGCGGTTTGGCGCTGTGCTTGTTGGCACAGATCAGTTTAGAGTGGAGCAGCGCGTTTGGTCTGGAGCCACCTTAAAAGGTGCTGTGAAATGCAACATTTGCATGTTTCAGTGCTTGGACAACGTTGACAAAACAACTGGGAAGAAATGGGTTAAACATCGGAAAACCCGGCACTCACGATACTTTGGTACTTGGTTTATATATGTTATATAATATGTAGGGAAAAATACAAATTATAATCCTTCTTATTTCATAAAGATTAAAAAAAAAACAATTTTTAAGATTTTATTAAAAATTTAATTAAATATTCAACAACAAATTGATACCTAATTAAACGTCTTTATCGGTATTCTACATTAAACCCCCTGCTGACCCTATAAGATTATAAATTTTTAAATATTATATCATTGAAATTAATTAAAGTTGCTGTTCAAAAACACAATAATAAACGGAGTTACTCATTTGAAAAAAAATGCGAGAATTGACAGTTTGCAAACCTTGACAACACTGCGTAGTTTAAAAAAGAAATGTATTTTAAAATGAGTAAAAAAAGTATAAAAAGAATACAAATAATTAAAAAAATCAATTAGCGTCGTAGTCATAGCGGTTAAAATAATTATTAAGTTAATTGCATCCATTCTGAAGATAATCTTCAGACAGACTAATGGTCCTATAATACAACATTTAATTTATCTTTAAAAGGGCTATTTAAAACTGTAATAAAATATAGGTTGTTTGATTAAAAAAAAACAACATTTTGTCGCCACCCTGTACATAAAAACGCCACAATATACAATAAAAATAAACATGTTTTATTTAAAGGTTTTTCTCGTATAGCTTATACTTTTCTAGAAAATGCATAGGCCCTTATTAAATAAGCCACCTTAAAAGTGCATTTACGCTACACTTTAGGGGTCGGGCGAAAGGACGCAAGGGGGGGAGATAACAAACTCCCCTCCAATTTTTTATAGCCGCATTAAAAATATTATATTTTAATTAGGTTCTTCCAAATTCGGTTTATCGATGCGATGTTGTTTCCGATTGCAAGCCTACAGGAGAAAAAGTTTTGAAAATATTTTCACTAAATGACATAAATTATAACCATTTTAAAGGTAAGGAAAAATCTATGCCTCTGCTGTAACGGATTTTGAAATATGAGTCAAGTTAAGAGAAAATAGTATCTAAACATAACGATTTTAGGGTGACTTTCACTCAAGGAAATACTAAAAACTAAATCCAAATTTAAAAAACTATTACAACAGAAGCCTAGATTTAAGTGTTGACTTTCATATAGTTTTTAAAAATTATCGATAACTTATACCGTTTTTAAGAAAAACATTATACCCCGAACCCCAAATGGGATCCAAATTTTCGCGGCGCGAATGGACTCTTAAACACGTATAAAATAAAGAAAAAATATATTAGAATTTCGAAATCCTTCACTGCAAAATGGTCAGTCGTGAAACACAACATTCCACAAATATTTTTTGAACAAAATTAATAAATACTACTGGGACACCGAAATACTTTCACGACTTATATTACGTTTGCAAAAGAAAAAAGTGCCATAAAAAATAAAAGGACTAAAAGTTTTAGGCTATAAAACAGCCATATTTTCAAACTTTTATTTTCCTTCGAACCTTCATTACTCGAAGCGTCGCCATTTGTAGGGGCCAAAAACAAAAGTTGAACATAATTTACTCGAGCTTTAGGTAGAATTTATTGCAAGTCTACGTACACGAACACCTAGATACTTTTTCCTTTTCCCCGAGCAAACCAAAGAATAAAATCCACACCGTTGTGGTAAAATTTATCGACGGTTTTAATTTTAAAAAATTCAGGAGGTATTGGGTTCTAAGGTATTTTTACATTTTTGGCCTCTGCTCTTTCGCGATAAATGGATATTTTGTTTTCGTTTAAGTTCGTTGGTATTATTATAGGACAAAATATTTTAGGTTTTTTTTTTAAATTAATATTAACATAAGTAGGACGCTGTTGTAAATAATTATAAGACGATATTAAACCTTAGAATGTTTGGATACAAAAAAAAAAATGCATAATAATAGGTGCTGTTGAAAATTCTAATAACGGTCTTCTTTTTATTATATTATTATTTTTGGTAATTGTTTAGATGTGTAACTCCACCTCTTTTTAAATATAAAAAATCAATGATTTTACTCATTAAAATATATTTTGTTCTATTTTGCGGAGAATTTATAAAAAAAAAATTAAAAAATTACAAGAAAACAATTTTTCGATGAGATTTTTCAGTTTAAAAATAAAAAAGATTTTTTTTAAAATCAGGATATCATAACTTTTTTTAAATCGTGTATTTTTTTATGCTTTTTAAGAAAAAAATACTATGATACTCGGGAAGTCGATGTGTTAAAAATGTTAACAAAAACCTTGAAAAATATTCATCTTTTTAATTTTTAAAATAAAAATTAACACCAACAATTTGTTTTTGGATTATACTTAAAAGATTTGTAGATCCGCCGTAAAATAGAATAAAATAAAAAAAAACATGTATTTATATACCTACTTTTCGATTTTTTAGGATTTAAATTAGGTGGAGCCACACATCTAAACAATTACATTATTTTTAAAACAAGAGAGAGGAAATAAATGATCAAAAAATATATTTTTTAATGTATTATGCGCTTAATTTTTTTATAAAATACTATTCTATCTATAGTAATGTTTTTACGTAGATTAATATTGTGAACATCACAATAAGCTGGTGTTTATGTTGTTCTTATACCCAATGCATTAGGAAAAGTAAATTATATAGGGTCTATCAAAAGTATAAAAACGGCTTAAAATAAATGGTATGAAAATATGGCTTTAATAAAAAAGTTGTAAAATCAAACCTGACATTTTATTGTGGTTTTGGCATTGACCTTGAGAGTGACCTTAATGGTAATTTTAATATTAAATTGACTTATTTAAGGGGGAACGTTTTTTATTGCAAAAAGGAAAGCAGAGAAAATTCTGCATTTAACAAAGGTAATAACTCTAGAAGTTACAAATATTTAAGTTAAAAAAATCTTAACTTTTTCTAAGTAAAATAACCCATAGGCCGTTTAAACAACTTCAAGGGAACCATAGGACGCCCAGTTTTTTACATTTTTTTTATTTCGAAACCCAGCCCATATAAAGCCCAATTTTGAAGTTAAAGACATTTTTTACTAGATGTATATTAGACCTGCAAATTATACATTGATTACATTTAACCCTCAACTCATTACTGACGTTAAATGCAGAATTTTCTCCTGTTTTTATTTCTTTCTTAAAAAAATAGGTTCTTATTTTAAAAAAGTTAATTTGAAGTTGAAAGAACAGCAAGGCTATTTTCAAGATCAACCTAAAGGTGATCATAAGACGTCCCGTTTGATTTACTACAACTTTTTTACTCATAGTCGATGGTTTTCGAGATATTCATCCGTTTCCACACTTTTGGTACACCCTGTAAATATTTATAATAACTAAATGAGGCAAACCAGACTTCTGTGGGATTAGAAATGAAACCAGATGATCTTTGAATGAATCTGGCATAAAAGGTCAATTAGTTAAAGAAGACGACATGGTGAAAGACGTAATCCATAGTTCGATATGAAGGGATATAATCATCACACCATTAGTCTAATGATTTGGGATGCCACTGAATATTGTAGCAGGTACTTTTTGTCTTTCCGTATCTTGACACAAGTAAAAACCTTTTTTTTTAAACCACGCCAGACCACATGTGCTCATATGAACTACTCACCGTAGCCCCCAAGATCGACCATTTTCTCTCCAATTGAATATGTGTGAGCATATTGTTGAACGTAAACACGCTCCTCAGACTCTGAGCATTTTGGGAGAAAAAACCCCTTTTGCTAAAATTAAAAGGGGTTTTTTTTTTGGGAAAAAATTTTTGGGAATTTACCGCCTTTAAAAACAAAATAGGACAACTTCAAATAAAAAACCCAATGTCAAAAGGGTTTTTTGGCCCAAGGAAAAACAGGGTTTTAACCAATTAATATTATCCCTATTTTTGCATAATTTTTTTAAAACTTTCTTTTTCCCCAAAATTGCCTAAATTTAAAAATTATATCAAATAGGTTTTTCCTTTTAAATCACGCAAAAAGGACCTAACCGATTAAAACGTCAGGAAAAATTTGTTTTAATAAAAATTGTTTAGAATCATTTAGGGACTATGAATAATCTTTTTTTTTTTGGAATTTTTAAACACATTTTTGTACCTCTGGAAAAATGGCCAAATATTTTTTTTCAATACCTATGCAAAAAATTGTATATCTTTTATCTAGATTTCGGCAAACATGATTTTCTAGCATTTATTAAGGTGAAGATCCCAAAGATTTTTTTATCCATATTTTTTTTTAAAGCTGATACGTTTTTCGGCATAATATTGGTCAATTATTTATTAATAAATACCCGTTAGGTCAAATATGGTTACTTTTACAGAACAATATTTTTTGCACAAAAAGTGTTTAGTGCATTTAAAAATATGGGTGAATTTTTTTTTAGAATTTTTGCATAGGTCTCAAAATTTTTCTATTTGACCAATTTTTTATAGGTCCGAAAATGTGCCCAAAAATTTTGAAAAAGATTATCAGTATTCCTTAAATGGTTTTGAACAATTATTATTGTTTAATTAAATATTTTCTGTACCATATGATCATTTTTGCCCCAAAAATTTGTTTTTTCTTCTCAAAAATCAAGGTTTTTAGACAAATTTTAATAGGCAAATTCAGGACAAATTAAAAAAAAACAAATTAACTATAAGAGCTGTAGAATAATTTGGGAGGCATTCTTCGTCCCACTGTGCGCCGCGTTGTACTGCGGATGTGCACTTAATAATAATTTTTTGGTACTACTTTTTAATTTCAAGTTATTATTGTGGTAATTTACTTTGGATTATCTTTAAATTTAGGAATTTAGGTAAAACAAAAATGGAAAAATACAATCATAAATATACAATAAACCATAAATCTAGATCGCATTTAATACTAAATGTAATTTCCTACTCCATATTCACAAATCTGTCACCGACCCTTTCAAAAATAGAAGGCCTGCTGTGCCCGTAGGCAGTCATAACTGTCACGTGACGCCATTTCGAGCTGCTAAAAATTTATGAGGGTGCGATGATACTTAAGTGATACATTTGCCCTATATTAGCCTCAGCTAAAATCACGTCAGGACAACGTTGATATTTTATTTTGACCCGACTCGGGCTTTTTCGAAACTAAAGTTGAAATTCAGCTTTTAACTTTGAGTTTATGAACAAAAAGTATCCTGCATTAACCGAGTTTAAACAGAATAGCATCCTATGTACTTTAAAATTATAAGTACCTAGCAGAAGTTTATGTAACAAGTACGGAAAAAATAAAATTAAAAACTTAAATTGTAATCTAACATTTAAATATACTTATTGACATAAGTACCCAAACACCCAGTTAAAATGATTTTATTTCAGTAATTTTTTACACAAATGTCAGGATAGTCGTAGTAAGCAAAATATTAAAATTTTAATTCATTTTTTTTAAGATAGACTTAGTTTATTATTCGATTTGTTTATTTATGTGTTGATACGCCTTGGTGCCTTCACATTTATTGATGCGTCTAGACATATTTTTAATTAGGTGATCAACCCTAACCAGAGTTTAATGTGGCTGCTGTAAATTGGTTAGTCTTCTACCGATCATGTAGCACACGTGTTCAGTGGGGAACAATTCGGGAGACTGTGGTAGCCATGACAGTAAATTAATTTCGGCATGTTCAAAGAGTCCTAAAATAAATTTTCTTCAATGTAACGCTGCCTCTAATGAACACTAAAGAAGACCTAGAGCTGTAAGCAATGGCTTTCCACACCATAATCCCAACAGTGCAATCAACATGCCTCTCAACAAAAAATTAGGGACCACAACGTTCTCCACGTCGCCTTCTTACTCGTGCCCGACCATTGTGCATGGCTAAACAAAATCGGGATTCGTCGCTAAAGACCACTGTGTTCCATTCCTGGTCCCACGCTAATTATTATTCTCTACTCCACTTAAGTCGATTGTTTCGATGCTGTCGAGTTAAAGGGGAAACCAAGTGAAGACGGAATAAAAAAAGCAAAACATCTTATTCGATGATAAAAATGTTTACATTCTAATTCGCCTCAGTTTAAACCATATCAAAATTGTCTGGAAAAATGAACTAAATCTTAGGGGCGGTCTTAAAGAGGGTATTGTTTCAAACTCGTCCCGCCTCGGCTCTTGTGTTCGGCTTCTTAAAGCATGCCTGACAACATCTCACCACCGTTTCTAAACGTCTTTGCAGTCTAGCATTAATATCCCGGTATGAAAGTCCAGCCCCCTTAATCCAACTATTCATCCCCATCAAACTCGTCTAATTGGCGATAATTTGCATTTCTTCTCACTCTGAACATTGACAATCCTGATCATACTAATCTTTAATATTTTATTTATCAGTTCTCACATTAAAAAAACCAGATAAAAAAAGAAATGTGAAAGTTATTAGGTTAAAAATTTTATAATGTGTTGATTTTGTAATGATATAAACTTGTAAACAAAAACTTTTTTTTTCCCAACCAACTAGACAGTTTATTACAGGGAATATAACATTAAAAAATATAACAATTTATAACTTTAACAAAAACTTATTAATAAAACAGTAAATTTAATTTTTTTTTTTTATTTGTATTTTAAATAGTGATAATTTTTTAATTTATTTAATTCTTATTGGTAGATTATTGTACAATTTTATTTCGTTATAAATTACTTTTAATTTGAATCGTTTCTAATAAATCTGTTTGTCTAGTATTATGCCCATGCAAGTTACTAATATTTTTAAGTATGATATTTAAATTTTTTTCTTTTAATTTCAGGGAATGAATATACATGTTTTTAATTTATGTAAATGATTAATATCAAAATAATTATTTGGTTTGTACAAATTAATTGTTGGTTCAAGATATGGTAATTTATGAATTCATTTAATATATAAATTTTGAAGTCTTTTTAAAGGTGTTAATATTTTTGAGTTTGCTGAACCCCATACTGAAATTAAATATTGTAATTTTGGGTGTACTAATCTATAATAAAGATTTTTGAGCAATTTTAAGGGTATATAATTCCGAATCTTAAACAAAATTCCTATTAAAGGTAATAGATAATTTCGAAGATAGTCTATATGTTTTCTGTAACTTAAATTTTCATCAATATATAATCCTAAAAATTTTATACTCGTAGAACTTATTGAATCATTTTTACTGGGTGTTCGGGTTTCTATGTCACTTGGTATAAGCAGGCGTATATTAATAGTCACCAATAAAACTTTACAATTAAAATGAAAACTAAAAAAATTCCTAAATATAATAGATTTGTTAAAATAATTTAGCAAATTTTCAAATAGATGACGTTTGCAGGACGTCCTTTGCAATGAGTTGACGAATCTGATCGCACCAACACATTATTATTTACATTACCCAATACTGCTTTCCTTTAAAAAGTCCTACTAATAGTCTGCAAGATAATAAAACAGATTTTTATCACTACTTTCGTTTAAAATTTCTCTGTATACCTGACTAATGCTAACGAGTTGTGGTTAGTTGTGGTCTATCTTATTTTTTTACATTTTTTTGTGATAGTTTCTTAAAAGAGACCATAAATAACTCATTCTAATTTTTAATGCTATTCCACATTGAGCTAAGTGTAAGCTAACATATAATTTAACCTTAAACTTAAAACGGCATGTCAAGGAGCCAAACAGTGTTTTTGCCAAATCTAAAAATTATTCATCCCATTCTAACTTTATGTTCAGTGAATCCGTACAATTCGAAAAACAGATCCTACATCGGAGGGCCAACAAAGTTTAAAGCGAAGGGTGTGAAAATCAATTTTGTAACAGAACAGACATATCAGGAAGAGAAGAGCATTAGGGAAAAGAAACTAAAAATATTAAAATATAAAAACCTTTTATATTTTATAAATAAAAATAACTTTTTTAAACTTTTTCAACCCATTAGTTGGTTTGATATTTTTGAAATTGGCAGTGAATACCATATAATAAAAAATAGAAAATATCGGACAAAATATATGCAATTCTACCTAAAATATTCTGGTATATTATGTTATTATAATGTTGTTATATTGGGATTTTTTTACCTTTTAATTAAATTAAAAGTAAACTTGACAAGTGGTTTATTTACAAATTATTACAGTAAAGTGCAGATATTTTTCTAAAAAAAAGATTTTAACTATAACCTGTATTATGTATTCACGCAAAATTTCAAAATGTCGTAAAAACTTGAATTTGTCTCAAAAAAAAAACAAGAAAATTCAACGACTAATAGCAGTGATAATAATGACAATAACTTATTTATGCTTTCCCAAAATTCGTAAAGTTATATTATTTTTAAAATAAAAGTAGTTAAAAAAAAAAGAAATATACAGTCCATTTATTGAACCAGCCCCAAACATGGTCCTTCGAACCGGATAACTCCCATGATTTAATTTTATTTATAAATTTTTTAATGTAATATTAAATTATGTATTATTATACTATATTATAAAATAATTAAAAAATGTAAATAAATTATATACTAAATATACAACTATACATTGTACAAAAGATTAATTTTTATCGCTTTTTACTGTTTTATTATTTTTTTATATATTAGTACACTTACCACTACTAGAAAACTGCAAAAATTGCCAGACTTACCTAAAAATAAAGAAAAAATTATTATTGCTTGAAATAAATGTGTTTTAAAAAACTATGTTTTTATGTCATATTAAAAATAAAATTATATATAATTATTGGAAACCAAAATTATTATTTGTACCAACCGGATATATAGGTTTTAAGACAGAATAGATAATTAAAACTGACTTTAAAAAGTGCAAAAAAATATTAAAATCACTTTTACACAAATGTATTTATCCATCTTCGTTACATCGATTCTCACACTCGGCATTTACAACTCTCCAATGTAACATCTATATCTCGAAAGGTTTGAATCCAGCAAATACAAAGTTAGACAAAAATAAATAATTTTCTGTTTTCGAACACCGTTTGGCTTTTTAGCATTTATAGGACGCATTTTAGCTTAACTTAGGTTAGGGTTTTAGTTGTTTCTGGTTTTTTAGCATGCTTTTTAATATTGCTTAGGTTTAAGTTTTAGGTTCGTCTGCACATGAATTAAGTAACTTAATTCTTGTCCATGTATGTTTAGTTAATATTCAATTAGATAATGGATTGGCCGGATGCCCATGTGCAATCTATCCCAAAAAATATTTCAAAATTTTCGGTTTATTTCTTTTTTTAGTTGTTTGCAAGGTAATGGCAAAGTTCACTGTTTTTCAAACTTTATTAAAACTTGAAAACACTAATTAATTTTGCAGCGGATCTAGTTGTGTTCATTAACATTTCAGTTATCCCTTGACTTCTGTGTCTGTTTGACATATTTAAGACTATTGACATGATGTAGTTCTTGCCAACATTACTTCCTATCTTCTTATAATCAAATATTGTTATATCTGTTATTTTATATGGTCACTTATCCAGTTTTTCCCAAATCAATAATGAGGTAGTCCAAGACTCGTCAGTACTGACACTAACTCTATTTCTTTTTCAGATCTACGATATTTTTTCTTTCAGATTGAGTACCATTTGGAGTTATACTGACGATAATACTTTTTACTCTTATATTTTTTTCAAACTGAATCACCAATTAAAGATGAAAAGTGGCATTAAAAATCTTCATGTTGACTGTCTCGAAAAAGGTCTGCTTATACCCTGTTTATGATTGGCCAAGTTAGAAAGAAGAGGATCATTTTATTATATAATTATTTGTTTTGAAAATGAGCTTAATGAGTATAAATACATTACATCAGCACCAGCTTCCAAATTTGGATTTTGGTTAGAACTTATTATTACCCTTTTAATATGTATACTCTGTACTCATGATTCCCAAAGTGGTCTATTTGAATTCCCCAAGGGTCGACTATCACCTTCAATGAGTCTATTTCAGCTATCAAAAACCCATTTAAAATTAAAAAATGCAGAAAAATGTAATATAAAGTTAGCAGGGGATCTGGTAAAAATCCAAAAACCTAACAAATGCCCCACGAGACAAAAAAGTTTGGGAACCTCTGCTCAGTATGTATGACTAATTACATTCTTTTTGGAATACTGTTTCCAGGTCTATGAAATAGGTTTACCCAGAACCCTTAGCATTTTCGATTTAATTTAAAAAAGACCCGTTCATTTTTCGAAATAAAAAAAGGTGTCTTTACAATTATACCCCAATAATTAACTTTAAAATACAGTTTTGTTGTTTAAAAAACTCTGCGCCCTATGAAAAAATTAATATTTCTTTTTACTGTACTTTATATTATATATGGAGTTATTTCAAGTCGAAACGTATAACTTTTATATTACCGATTTTTTGATTTTAAAAGAAAGTAAAGCAAGACCTTAACAAGTAGCCAGATTTACAGTTTAGGTTCTGAAAAAGCAGACAAACTGCAAAGTGGGAGCTTTGTGTACCCCCCGAAGAAACACTTTGTGTGCCCCATTGAAACCTGTTTTTTTATGGGAGAAGTTGTTAACATTTCTGTTGAAAATATATGAAGAAGGAATATGTTTTTTACATCTTGGTAGAGATTAAAGTGAGAAAACATTCTTTTAAAATTTCCATACATGGAGTAGCCTTTGATTTAGGATACAAGCAATGCCTAAAAGTCATAAAAAATTGATACGTTTTAACTCGAACAATAGTTTAAGGCTTTTGGCAAGGTCAAATGATTTTTTCGTTGCACACTTTTTTTTAAATCTTGCAATGAACCCCCTTTACAAAACGTCATTTGATCCATTAACTTACTAACTTAATACCATAATTTTTGCATAAGTAGATAAACTCAGTCGTATGAAATGTCTTTTTGTATTTTTGAAATTTTCACCTAAAATTTTTACCCTGTTAAATAATAAATGGTTTAATCAGCAGTAAAATACATTAGTTTTGTTTTTAAATTTACTTACTAACTACTGTTCTTATATGACCTGAAGCTAAGAATTATATGTAAGGTGATTGGTTATGTTTCCATAGCGATCTTTCAACTGTATCCTAAACTGCCCTTCAGTCTGTAAAACCTTTTCTTTATTTTGGTGCCAAAAGATTTAGTTGGTCATTACTTTTACAAAAAAATATATCCTACCTTTTACCCATACGATTTTATTAATAGTTAAGAGGTAACTTAATTTAGTTACGTTAGAAATTCCAGTTAAAACTATTACCATACATCCAAAAAATCTTATATATTACTTTATCCAAACCACAAATATTACGGTTAGAACCCTTTAACCCTTTAGCGCGGAAGTATGGCCGCGGTATCTATGAAATACCGACTATGGGTCTAAACCGGAAATCCACATCCATTACAGACCAGATAACAATGGCTGCTTTAATTCACTTCTGTCGCTAAGCTAAACAGTTTCCTTTGTTCAGGAATTGTATTTACGTGTGGAACCGATTTATGCTTGTACATGTACACCGTTACCCTCAACATTTTCTGAAATCCTTTTGGGACAGTAAAGGAACTTTATTTATATATTATATTTAACTTAACCCAGCGTAGCCGGTGGGGTTACAAAATTTTATTTATTAAAAAATATTTATTTAAGACTTAAACTTTTTCATACAACCAAATAGTATTTTGACTGTAAAGAAGCATAAATTAGTATCCATTGCTTTCCAAGACTAACACTGTGCTATTTGCTTTAAAAAGACTATAAATTGAATTTAGCAACACAAGTTTTCATTGTGTTTAAAATTGTTTTTGACCATTTATTAAACTTTCGTGTATTTTCAGTTGCCAACTATAATTGTTTATTAATAAAAATCACGCATTAAGGATGACAATTAATGAATGGTTTTGTATATGTTATTAAAACTCATAAACAAACAATCGCCGTCTAATAGATCCAGACCAAAATCTTTTAATTTTAAAAGTTAAGTGGTCCAGAGTCTTTGGCGGTTAGTAATAAATAATACCTTATATATTTATTGTCTTTAAGCATAGACAGGGACTTGAAACATCCGCAGGGAATACAGCAAGTGATTTTTGATCAATTAAAGGACCTCGCAATGTTCTTAAGGAAAATGGGTTTCAGCCAATTGTTTTTATACTTTGCATAGTGATAGTTCTCACTATAACTACGGGCATAACACGCCGATCAAAAATCTTAACGGGCACAAAACTCGCCTTGCCATTTGAAGTTCCTGCTCACAGATTTTGAATAGTTTATAGCGAATTTCTCGCCATGGTAGGGTAACGGAATTCTATCCAATACCATTCATCCCCTCCCTTCCCCCACTTACATATGAACTAATCCGCGGTAGCTCTTGTAACTATTTGTGTGGCTATAATTCGACAACACTATCAAAAAATTCCGCTGAGCAATTGACCAAATTATCAGTCAAAATCATCCGCAGTGACTTTTGAGGGGGTTGGGGTTTGGGGTTTTTTTCGGATTATGTGCCCGTGGAGACTTTTGATGGGCAATAGGCCGAAACCCATTTTCTATAAAAAAATTGCAGAGTCCCTTAGGAAAATACTTCATAAAGAGTATTTTCGGCAGTGTTGTTGGTCACCCTGACGTAAATTTATCAACCTTTTTTAATTAGACTAAATAATAGCATAACATGTTTTAATTAATTTTTTATACAGATTGCTTTTCGTCATTAAATGTTTTCTACATAAAAATGATTTATTTTAATTTTAAAAAAGAAACCGTCATGAACGCAAATAATATCACAAGAAAGAAATTGATTGCAAAGTAAATAACTGATAAAGGTTCGTTATACCAAATTAACTGATCAAAAAGTCTAATATTATTGATCAAGCAGCAAGTGGATTTATTAACTACTGAATAATTTCATAGAAGCACTTATAGGTGAGCCTAAATAATTAAATTACCTGAAGTAAACAAAGATCTCTTAAGGAAATAAATATTAAATAATATGTCTGCACTGAGCCCTGTAGAGTTTTAAACATATTTAGAAATATCAATAAAGGTAACACAACAAAGACAGTCCTAATGGCAAGGAAAGGTAAACAGCTTATATTTTTAATCGTATTTAATATTATATATTGTAAGACCAATAATTTATAGGCAGTCAAAAAAAAAATTAAATTTTCAGCCCTATTTTCGCAAGTTTTATCAAATCTGTTTTGGACTAGCCCAATCAACATTTTTACGAAGTTTTGCTAACATTTGTGGTTTAACCTTTAGGGAGTTTGTTTCAAAGTTCTTTATTTTAACAGACAAAAAATCTCGAGTACGAACAGTTCATCATATTCGTCAGCTTAGTGACTTTGAGAAGGGGCAAACTGGGGCTTACGTGATGGAGGTGTGTCGATTAGAAAGAGTGGAAGAATAACAAACCGACCTTTCCGTAATATTTTAAAATGTCATCAGTCATGGATCCAATAAAGTCTAGGATACACAGCAAGAAGCAGGAGAACAACAAAGCAGCAAAGTCGGCGACTAAGCCTTTTGGCTTTTAAAGATCGCTTTGGTTTAACTTGGGTGATTACGAATGAGTGTTTTCGAAAACACGAAAGGTAGGTAGGTAGGTAGGTAGGTAGGTAAGTGAGTGGGTATAACACCCTACCACCGCGACCGATCGGTCTATTGTGGCTCACACCCATTTATATTGCTCCCACCAGGTCCAGACTCCTAATAAATCTGATGCCCTGTTGAAAAGAGATCTTTCACCTCCCCCGGCAACAAGGTGTCACTGCCGAGGATTGTGAATCTTAGTCGTGCCAGTGCTGGGCACGAACACAGTATGGTTTTAAGATGTACCCTTGATTGCTCCAGTAGTTTGACAGTACATTGTTGGTTCGGTGGGCTTATGAAGGCCTTGGAGTATCTGAGACCCAGAAGTCCATGCCAGTACCGAAGATTTTCTCCCTTACCAAAAGGTAGTCGAGGTGCGTCCAGTATATCGCTGAATATGAGGGTTTTGGGCTCTTTCCTTACCACCCCCGGAACATCTCACTTAAAAGGCAGTAGTATCTTGTCAAAAATCTAAAGTATGCATCGGGTAATTGGGTCAAATGTCCTGAAATTTGGGTAAAATGCGCAAGAATATGTTTTAATCATTTTTTTTTTCATACAAGGCGGATTTTTATCAAGTAAAATTCGACAGTTTTCTTTTTTTATGATTTGTACTTACAAGCTTTTTTAAATCGGTTGGACCACAACAATATAACTTTAATCCAATTAGTTTAAAGCAGGTAGGTAAAATGAACATTGTATATAACTTGTGCGTTAAAGCCGTAGAACGTGTATACTAAAAGGCTTAAATTAAGCCTTTCTAATTCCTTCTAAAATATGCGGTTTACTGTGTTTGGTTTGAATATGGCTCACTTACGTATGCTCTTATGTAATTATTGAGTGGTGTAATTATATACTTGATCAATGCCGAGGAGCTCTTTGATTAGTTAATTTACCGAAATAAATCCTCTTATAATTTGCCTTATGGTAGTTTTTTATTCGTGGTGTGTAATAGGATATTTTACCATAAAATGTATTAAACATTTGTTTTCTCAACGTCTTATAAAGTGATGCTTTAAAGGTAAAAATCAAACTAATGTGGTTATAAAGAATTATTTTTTTATGAAGATAATTCGATATGGATGTACATATTTGTAAATTAGTTATTTGAAGCCCGTTTTACATTTAGATACAGAAATTATAAATATGGATGTTATATGTTTATGCTATTTAGAGTTACGCTAACAAGGTTAAATTATCCTTTGTTTTCTAAGAGTTGGCTACCTATAAGGAAAAGACGTAAGTCAATGATTCATTTTGCTGGAATATTTATTGTTGTGTTATTAATCCAGTAGAACTGTATTAAACTTTAAAAGCTGCATTTTTTACGTTTTAATTTACACCATACCAGGTGGTTGAAACGTTAAAATTCATTTTTAAATTTACTACTAAAGATTTCGAGCTACAAAGACATTTTAAAAAATAATAATAAAGTAAGTTTTGTATTTAAAAACATAGTAAGCCTAAAAACCAACAAAACCGCTAGTTTGGGACACAACAATATAAAAAGTCAGGTTGGCAGCAACATCCTGGACGAGAGAAAGACCAGATAATTCCCCAATACTCATTCAAGAAAAACTTCGAGGTAAAAATTTCAGAACGAAGTAAGTGGCAGCAACCCGATCTCGCCAGCACGGTTGGATACATCATCTGGTATACGGATGGTTCCAAAACATGGCAGAGAACTGCAGCGGGCGGTATAGTGAAATAAGGAATTCACAATCCTTCATTTTATTAGAAACACACAGTTCTGTAATTCAAACAGAAATATATGTTTTACTGCACTTTGCAAAAAAATAACAGAAGGGCTTATAAAAACAAGCGGATCTGCATAATAACACAGACAGCCAGGCGTCACTAGGGGCACTAGTAAACCCCAAGGTAACGTTCGGGCTGACATGGGAAAGCCAAAAAGAACTGGCTTCCGGGAGAACGCAACGGGGTAACGCTTTTGTGGGTACCAGGACATTCGAAAATAGAAGGCAACGAATAAGCGGATAAGCTAGCGAGACATGGATCATGCACACCATATTTTGGACCAGAGTCTGCCTGCAAATCTTGACCAAAATAAGGAAAACCTCAGTAAAATAAGACATGGAAAAAGCTTGATAAGGGGCCCATCTAAAAGAACGAAGGAAGAACTACTCAGACAAAGTAGAAAAAGACTTTGTATAAAATTAGGGTTACTAACAGGGCACGATTACCTAAAAGGACTCTTACATAAGATAGGCTTTTAAAAATGGGGACGCAAGTTGCAGAATGTGTGACGAGGGGAAGAAATAGCCTATCATATCCTGTGCGAGTGTGAAGCATTAAATTACAAAAGACAGGCATTATTTGGGCAACCGAAAATAAGCCCACAGGAATATATCAACCAACCAGTCTCGGGGTTATACAGACTTGTAGATAGAACAAGACTAATGGGAGGATTGGTATAAAAGATAATGTGAGATTAGGCACAAAAAGTCCAAGAGGCTGCGCTGCATCCGGTAGTAAATCAAGACGGCTTTCAGGAAGAAAAGAAGAAGAAGAAAAAGAAGCTCAACAGTCCCAACTTATATACTTGGTAATAGAAAAACAAATAATTAATTAAAAAATATAGGTAACTCTAAAAAATGTGTTGCTTCTAAAACACGAAACACACAAGAATTAACATTTATAATAAAAGGCATATTAGTTAACTACTAACTAAAGTTAACGCAATGCGAACAATCTCTCGAAATTGATTACTAAAATCCCTCATTACATTACCTGAAATATAATAATCCTCACAGTATTACTGTATTTTATTTAATATGCATATTATTTAACTAGTAAAACTTATATATAAACACAAAATTAATAGGTTAATAAAAATAAGGAGCTATTAGATAATAAAAAACTAAAGCAGTGTATGTCATACCCTTAAAAATGTTGTCGGTAAAATATTAAATTATTTGCTTTGACTATTGTAATGCAAATTAGACCTTCTTTTACGTAGCAAGGTTTATCTTAAAGAAAGTTTGCATGTATATTTACCGAGTAAAACACATTTGTAGACACAGAACTAATAGGCAAATTAAAATTAAAAAAACTGTAAGAAGTGTATATCATACCAAAAAACGTTGTAAGAGAAAAAATTATCATTGTTTAAAACTAGTGTAACGCAAAAGAAGCCACTACCAGGAATACATTAAGCTCCATTAAAAATCTTCATATTTATTTACTTAGTTAGATACTTATTTATACAAAACTAGTAAGTTAATTAAAATTTATAAAGAGCTATTAAATAATATAAAAACAATAAGAAGTGTATGTCATACAACCAAAAATGTTGTCAGTGAAATATTAAATTATTTGTTTTAAGTATTGTGTTGCAAATTAAATCTAGTTTCACCAAATCACCTTGCCAGGTTATTCCTAAAAAAATATGCATATTTATTAACTTAGTAAAATACATATGTACATATAAAACTAAAAGCAAATTAAAATTTTAAAAGAACAATTAGATCGTAAAGAAGTTTATGTCATACCACCAAAAATGTTGTCAGTAAAATATTAAATTATTTGCTTCAGCTATTGTAATGCAAATTAGACCTGTTTCCACCAAAACACGTAGCAAGATTTACCTTCGGCATTCAAATTAACAACCATAACAATAAATTCTTCGCTGGAGTGAACGCGACGTTGATTTAAGCAAACAGTCACTCAGAATCGAACAGCTAAATCCCTTGTTACATTAACAGAAATACATCAATCCTTTAGAGGTAATATGTCTGTTCTAAACTATTCTCTAAGTATCAAATTTCACGGGCTATATATTCTCATCATGGATCCGATTAGTTCCTAAAGATCACGTCAAATTAATACGCTAGAGATTTTGGCTGGGCAGTAGAAAATGTATTAGCGTTTAGGGCGGAACCGGAGAAGGGTTATAGTTTGGCGAGGGAATTTCTCATTTTACTTATTATAAAACTTACGGTATTTATTCACGTGCCCTTTTTTATTTTATAAAATAGGCTTGGGTTTACATAGGTAAAAACCTATTTATATTAAACGGTTAGAAATGCTGAAAAATAATGGATAAATAAGCAAAAAATTTTTCATTCTTAAATTAGATTTCGGCACCTAATTTTTGTTTTAATTTTTTAATTGTTTATTTTTTCAGTTTAAATCAAGTTAAAAAAAGCATTTAACCTATCAAATATTATTTTAATAAATCAAAAAATATACGTTTTATATTTTTTAAGCAAATGATAAAAAATAAACAAGAACAAAAATAAGTTTTGGCTTTTGTTGTTACCATCAATATTATTTTAAAATAACTTGTTGATTAGACAAAGTGTCTTCTTCCATCTATAAGTCCATCCTTAATTTAGGAAAATTGTAAAAGTACCAAAATATAATACAGTAAAACTTGTCTATAAAATTAAGGATAATTGGTCTTTATAGAAGGGTGTCCAGTATTGCCAGGTAAAAATATTTTAAAGAGACTTACACAAAGCGAGACCTCTTAGAAGTATTAAAAGCTTTTAAAATAAATAAAGAATATGTGTGTGATAAACTGGCAATGGAAAATGGACATACAGTGTTGCTTCTACCTACGTACTATTGTGTTTTTAACCCGATTGAACATATATGGCATCAATTAAAATGTTCGAAGAAATAATACTTCCCCAACATTAAATACATCTGTAGTGAAATTAATAAAAAGTATAGTAAATGATATTACTGCTGATAGTTGGAAAAACTCCATACAGCATGTTATAAAGGTGGAAAATTCTTACGTGTCTATGAATACTAATTTAGCCATTAATAATAAGTTTAGACAATGATAGTGATAGTGAAACCAAACTTAATTTAGAGTAAGTTAGAATAAATAAGCAAATTTTTGTATTTTATATTATGCTCCTATTCTAATATTAGTTTTATTTATGTGTCTAGCTTGAATTTTATTAAACTCGTTTTTCGGTACTAATTAACCCTTTGCCAATAAAATATTATTCTTTATTCAATTAGTAAGTTTCATTTAAAATTCTATTTAATCTCATTCTCAAGCCGACCCTGTCCCCTTTATGGCCCCTTTATAAGGTCGGACCTTACACAATGGGGCTTAATGCTATGATTTATTTATGGTGGCAAAAGCCAACGGTATTTCTATAATTTTACTTTAACAGTTGTTCAATCATTTAAGGCTACAAAATTTTCCAGTTATTAATTGCTTGCTGCCTCAAATGTTTTTTGTTTAATTAACGGTCAAGATATTGGAACATTTTTACCTCTTGCTTTGCAGAATTAA
Source organism: Listronotus oregonensis (assembly GCA_019359885.1). NCBI lineage: Eukaryota > Metazoa > Arthropoda > Insecta > Coleoptera > Curculionidae > Listronotus > Listronotus oregonensis. The sequence goes on from JAHBCN010003204.1 coordinate 27,368, forward strand.
TTGTAAAAGACTTGATCTACTGCCAATCCTCCCGACTTCGGGAATTTCCTCTTTTGTTCTAAATTGACACCTTCTTCAAACATTCGTTTTAGTTCAGCTTTATTCCTGATGATATTATTTATTTGGAATTTTCCCACTGCAAACTTTTCGGCCAGTTTTCGCTAACCCAAACGGTACTTTTTACTTTCCGCGATAACATCATTTTTTTTCTTTAGTGACAACCCTTTTTATTTTAGAGACATAATTAAACACTTTTTGATTCCGAACACGATACCTTTATTCTTATCGTTTTAAGACACAACTAAAAATATAATGTAAAGATAATCCCCCTATAGCTACTATTGCTATTTAAATCTGGCCATAAATATTATTGTTGGGTATTTTCACCTTTAAAATTTGCAGAATACAATCATAAAATAATAAATTTCAAATTAGCCCAAAGAAATTTCGGCCAATATAAAAAGGTTGATTTACCCGAAATAGGTTATAAAAATTGAAATTTGTCTGGCCGTGGCAGTTTTATAAGGGTGTCTATTATCTAAGGGTATTTATAAAGGGGATTTCTATTGAGTAGATTTTTGTTACCCTGAAAGTGGCGAATATAAAAGGGTGTCCGTTAACACAAGTTTTACTGTAATAATGTAATTAGGGGATGCAAAAGTAAATTTTATTAATAGACTGTGGACGCCTGTGTTGTTTAAAACGTGCCGTGGTCAAAATTACCAGAACTGAAAAAAATAGATAAAACATCTAAAAATTTGGAAATGGTACCTAGAACTTAGATTTAATAAAAGCCTTTGTGATCCGTCATCAAAAAAAAAAAAAAAAAAACAAAATATTTTAATAAATGTTTTATACCGAGTGATTTTTAAAGGTGTTTTCCTCTGTAACACTTTTATTTTGAACATAAGTATGCAATGTGTAACCTACTTATTGTTTTATATATCTGCCGGTTAGACCGGAAATGACAAGTACTTTTAAATTTTTAAATTGGACTTTAGGAATATTTTGTTGGGCTCTAAAATATTTTGAATACGAGACTTGTCATGATCCCATATGTAATTTTTTAATAATTCTGATTAAAATATTTCTTTTTTTTTATTTTGTGGTGCCATATCATGACGTTACAACAGTTAATTTTAAATCAAGTGCCAATGGAAAAACAAATTTAATCGTTTCCCGTTTTTTAAGGTTTCTGCGAAGAGTGTTAGCGACACCAAAATAATACTTGTACAAGTTAACAACAGAATATTTAATTTGTAAGAAATTAAACTATTTAAAACAATGTGATCTTTAGGAATAGGTTAACGAGTTAATGATTTCGCAAACTTTTACCTCCGTGTCCGGTTCGGAAAATAAAAAACGATTAAATCTATTTTTTTGTAATGTAATGTAATGTTAAATAATCAAACACCAAATTGTTTTTTTATCTTAAAAAATAAAGGTGTTACAGTGAAAACTATCCGAGTGTCACCCATAAAGTCCTCATCAAATGGGAATTTTTTTCCCTAATTAATTTATGTAAATTTTCTTTTTGCCAAAAGATTTTGCTTCAAAAATCATGCCAAAAAATGTATATAAGGATGATTACGTGAATTTTTTAACTGCCAAATTTGACATTTAGAATTTCAAAAAATGCTATGAGAAAAAGTTGCATATTTCTAAATTTTACACCCACGTATCAATTTTCAATTTTCTAGTACAATTTTTTTTTAAATGTTAACCATTCTTAGAAAAAAATGTTTTAAAATAAAATAAAATAAATAAACAATTTTTTGACGACTGCTTATTTGACGTAACAGATATTTTGCTTCATTAATTTTGTTAAATTGTTTTCATGACACTTTTAGTCTATGTTGCATAACGATCAATCGTTAATGCAAGGGTTTATGTTTTTAACGTTGCACTTAAAGTTTTAAGAAAGCTTTTTTTACCAGTATTTAAACTTAAAATAATTTCATCACATTGTCCGATTTTTTAATGTAACTATCTAATAACAAACATAGGTATACTAGGTGTATTTTGTCAGTTTTTGTAAAAATTATACCATATTTGCATTAGGTTTGACGCTATTTTCATTGGGGTATTTTCTATTTTTGTACAAAATTATTTGTACCAGCATTATTAAGTATAAGGAGTACATTTAAAAGTTAATTTTAATATAAAAAAATAATTTTAGAGGGATTTAAACAAATTCAGATAATCCATATAGAAGAAAACTACAAAAAGTTGGGAAAAAATAAAAATTTTATCAGAGAGCTGAAAATTGGTATGTGGGTGTAGAATTTAAAAATATGCAACTTTTCCCCATATTATTTTTTAAAATTTTAAAAGATAATGCTTTATTTTGCAATTAAAAAAAATGGCACATTTAATAGCTAAAAAAGTCACGTGATCATCCTTATATACATTATTTGGCATGATTTTTAAAGCAAAAACTTTTGGCAAAAAGAAAATTGACCCAAATTAATTAGGAAAAAATTTTCCCATTTGATGCGGACTTTATAGGTGGCACTTTATATATTCTAACAATTAAAAAACTTGTTAAGTCAAAATGTTTACAGACATACTCTTTAACATTTTCCTTTTCAATTTCATTGGCTTGCATAAAATGTATTTCTTGCAACTGACATTCAAAACTCCCATGCTAATTAAGGACCCTTGCACAAATATTAACCTCAAATGCTAATGTATCTTCTAATTGCCCAGCTAAAATCTCGAGAGCATTTATTTAACATGATCTTTAGAACCTCATTCAGTTCCCAGATGAGATTAAAATATAAACTGTTAAATTTAGTACTTGGTTTTGAACAGGTATAATAATATTAGCTATAAAATTAGGGTTTTTAGCCGTTTGTTCGCGGATTATTCACTATTTAAATTTACACTTCCTAACTTATATTTACTTGTAATAGTAATCCAAATTTATTTTAAAAAATCCATAAAGAAAGCCATATAAAGTATATGGTGTATTAACTTCCTACGTAGCCAAAGTTTAAGAGTATATATCATAAGATATTTAAGGTCTAATAGTACGTTTTTTGCCAATCATAATCAAGGGCGAATCTAGGATTTCCAAATATTTATTTTGAAATTTATGAAAAAAAGTTCTTTCTTTTTGTAAATCCTTGACAATACATGTTCTTATAATTAATACTTTACTGATATGTTACAAAAAACTATGGTATATACAGTAATAGTACCCTTTCTTATTTCCCAACCGATGATTTAAAAGAAATAGTTAATATACCAGTACTATGACGACCATGTATAGTTTGTTTCGAAGTATTCCGTGTTAGCTTTTGCCTTCATTTATGGACAGCAATAAAACTGCGGATCGGTAGGTATTATAGGACAGAACATTAGGGACAGACCCTAATAATATAAAGATTTATAATTTAATGTTTATTTAGGTAGGTATAATCTTAAAATAACATTAAGAAATTAAATATATGCAAAGTTTTTATAAATTTATAACTATATTATCTATACATAATTACATTATTATTCTAAATATCTAAATCTAATTCTGTTTTTCTGTCAGAGTCGCAATTGAAATTAATTACAATAGGATTTATCTTGTTTTGTATAGAAATGTAAGAGTCCTTAATTTTTTTAATGTGCTGTACTGTGTTTTCCAGCTCTCAACTGGTATGTTAGTAATTATATTTTTTATCAAATTTATAACACTGGGATTTAAAGTAGGTGTAAAATTTTCTGCTCTGATCTTTGAATTTACTTGGTTCTTAAATGCTCTATGGGGTTAAACATACAGTGATACGGAGGAAGACGTAAGACAGTATGCCCAGCCTGTTCAGTCAAAGTATCACATACATATTGTTTTTTAATTGCATATGAATTTAGAACTTTCAAAAGTTGCGTTTTTTGTAACTGAATTTAAAATAAATATCATTTTCTAACAAATATTCCTGGATTTCAGTTTTTGAACTTGATGAAGCTGGTGCTTTGTGTAGCTGACGGCTGTGGTAGCTTGCGGTATCCATGACAATAACACTGTTGTTTGGAATATTTTTTAAAAAATAATTTTGAAACCAGTTTTCAAAAAGTTCTGCACGTGTATCCTCTTGATAATCCAAGCTAGAATCCTTAATATTCGTTGCAGACAACAGCAAGCAGTTTGGGACAAATCCGTCTTCTGAACCAGCGTGTATTATGGTAATGCGTTTTCCTTTATTTGAAAGTGCTTTCGTCTGACAATTTTGACCGGAATCAACCCATCCTTTGGATACCATACTTGGATACCATGTTTTATCAAGGTAAATTATGGATCTGTTTTCTAACCTATATCTTTTAATTTCTTGAAGGTAATTAAATTATTGAAGGTAATTAAATCTCCAAGTGCGATTTCATTACCACTTGTCTTTTGTCGATTTTGGGATATTAAAATTCTATTTTAAAAACAACTCAATGGAGGGTGGCACGGCTAATATTCATATTGGTTTCGTCTTTGGCTAGCTTCTTTTTTAGTTTATCCAAGGTAGGAACAACTTCCCTTTCATAAATACAATATATTTTTCTTCTTATTAGGTCCTGATCACTATTGTCTATACGGTGAGATTAAAAATCACTACTTTTTTTCTTTTGTTATTTCTTCACTAATAATAATATCCCTTATCGATGATATTGGAGTTTTTGTAAGTAGACAGGTTTCTTTTAAAGCTTCTTGTGATTAAAGTTTCATGCATAAATGATTTCGGCGCGACATCGACATAGTTATTTTCTCGTAAAACAACTTTTTCAAAATTCACCGTAAAAACGGTTATTCCGGTCTTCACGGTCAGAAATATGACAGCGATTTTAAATACAACCATTTAGTAGTCCCCAGACACTATAGAGTGGTCAATTTTTTTTTTTAATAGTTAAAATATTTCCTTTTAACTAACACAGTTAGTTAAGTAAGTATGGGTATTTTTTTGTAAGAAAACGACCCTTTTAACAAAAACTTTTACTAGTCAAAAATATCTATGTTTTTATACCATTTCTGGTATAAAAAATAAATCGAAACAAATTTTAAGTAATGACGTCACTTTTTAAATCCTTCACTTTTTTGTGTTACATTCGTTGGGTTATTTCCGGACTTGCATGAAGAGACCGCTTCGATCCCGGTGCATATTTTGTTTCTAACCCAAAGAACATTTTGTTATTATTAAATAGTCTGATTATTTAACGTAAAATATAAAATATTAATAAAGCAGTTTAAAAAATATGTTTAAAGCGTCAGGCGTCTGTCACACTTTTTTACTTATATTTTTTGGACCCTTTACATACTAAAACGCCCGATACTTCTTTTGCAACATTTTAAAAAGTGTTTATCGTTTAAATATACATAATCTTTTACCCTCCTATTTTAAAACGCCCCTTTGTTTTTTAATGCTGCTTTTTACGGTTTGGGCTTTGAAGGTATCTTTCCTTTAAATTTTTAATAAAGTGTATATGTGTGTGTGTTCCAAAGTTGTGTAATTGAGTGAAAAAGGTACAATTTACTTTATGAAGTAAGGATAAAAGGTTTTTTAAACTCGATGGCCTATTCGACATTTTTGCAGGGAACATTTCTTTATTTCTTTTTAAAGTTTTAAAACTTCAGTCAATTTATTAGCGTAAAACTATTTAAAATATTTTTAAAACATAGTTTTAAATGATATTGGCCAAATATTCTAAAAACGTTTTTTAAAATAAAAACTTTACCCCTTTTATAATAAAAATTTAATAAAAAAAACTAAACAAAAAACTTGTATTTAAAATATTATTTTAAAGTTTAGAATATTCTTAGAAGTTTTTTTAATGTATCAAACATGTTTTAGCATATTTTATATATTAAAATCAGAATTCAAATAATTCTTATATTATTCTTTAATATTTTTAAAGTTTTTATTTTTGGTTTATACCTTAAAAACTAAGACCAATTTGCTTTCCAATTATTTTAAAAAATGTTTTGTTAAAAAGATGAAGTCCTGATTACCATCCGATAAAAAGTCCTTTGTTTTAATTCTTTTACTCCAAATTTAAATAATAAATGTATAGCTTTGGTAAAGCTTTTAATTTAATATAAATTTAACTTTATACAGTAATAAAAGGTTATTATAATATGTATTAAATTTATATACATTACTTTATATTTTTTAAATATATATATATATATATATATATATATATATATATATATATATATATATATATATATATATATATATATATAGTATTAAATATAGAAATATTTTAAAATAATTATTTAATAATTATTTATATATTTATAATAATATATATATATAAATAATATATATATATATATATATAATATATATTTTATATATATATATATATATATATATATATATATATATATATATATATATATATATATATATATAATATATAAAATAAAATAAATATTTATACATAGCGACAAAATTAGAGCAATTAATATTTTTTGCAAATTAAACTGTACACATAACTACAAAAATCAATATTTTATCCAGTACCTATTGTTCCTAATGACTTCATCGCATCTTTTCGGCATTGAATATAATTATTGTTGATAAAACCCATTCCTTTCCTTTTTCCGTCAACGCTGTCCAAGGACTGAAATATGCAAATGTTGCATTTCACAGCACCTTTTAGACAACGCGGTAGTGCCACCACGGACGTTATTTAAAATAACTACTACCTAAAAATGTCTCTCCGGCTGGAATCGAACCCAGAACGCCGGGTTGGCGAACCGAAACTCTGACCACTACGCTACCGGAAGTTTAGTTATCACTTGAAAACGGTTGGAGATACATCACTAATCAAAACGTTGTGTATCAATTACCAAATAAAGGTGTTACTAAATACATAACATGGTCTAACACATTTAAGGAAAAAGACACTCTGTATGTTGAAATTAATGACCGCGATAAATTAGGCTTATGTAGATTACAAAGTTTTCGAGCAATAAACAACTGAAAACTTAAGTTTAGATATAGGACTTTGGTTTGTGCCATAATTCCGTTTCGCAACTGGATAGGTTTAGTGCAAACTCTCAAAAGGTTACGATATTACACTTTCGAAGTAAGTAATATTATTTGAGTCCGTGTAGTTTAAGTGTAAACTTTGGTGCGATTTCACATATATGAAATTCCATATCGAGAAGTACTACGGCAAATTTATTTGAAAAATGGTAAAACAAATTGAAAGAAAAAAGATGGAAAAGATAAAAATAGGAAATCCTGAGAAGACTGTTAATTTATTTAGATGCAGTTTTTATTGGGAATGTCAAAAATAAGCTCTGTATTTTTGTGGCAAATTCTGTAATCAAAACAGCTTCTTCTATCTAGATGAAACGAGGCGCCTAGATATAGACTATAGAACGTACAGTCACTAGACTTTTAAAACTCGCAGATCCACCTAAAAACTACTTGTAAATTACTTTTAGAAAATTATCCCCTTTTTGATGGCAAATTTGTCACTTTTTTTAAGACGCAAAAAAATAAAAAATAAAATCTAGAGCAGTATAAAACAATAAAAAAAATACTTTTAAATTTATTAAAAGTTTCTACGCAAGACTAATTTACTTGTTTTAAGAGATATATTTAATATTTTTTTAAAAAATAGGCAGGGGGTTTAAAATAATTGATCCTAAGATGATAACAGGTTGTTATAGCAAAGATTATAAATGTGTTATGCATTTAAAACAAATGGAGATCAAAGCTACATAAGGCCAAAAACTGTTATTTTTGATTTTCGTTTTTATTTTTTTAACGAGTTTATTTCAAAAGGTAGAAAAAATCTAAAAATTACATTTTTATTGAAACTCTTTGCGCCTTATGCATCGGTGAAGTCAAAAATTTCTTACGACGTTTCGTTTTCGCTAAACCATCAGAAACTTTATTTTTTTAAATACAGCCCTTGATTGTTTATTGCATTTTTTGAAGTAGTTTTAATTACAATTACAATGATATATTGCACTTGCTACTTTTTTTCTGTCAAATAAACATATTTTCCATAAGAGCCAATGAGTTAGACAAGGAACGCACATGATTTCTCAAATTTGTTAAATAAATATTAAGTGTTATACATTTTTGTAATTGGTATAATAAGGGGTTTAAACAAATTAAATAAAAAATCCAGGGCCATATTTAAAAAAATAAAGTTGATGGTTGAACAAAAACGAAACGTCGTAAAAAACTTTTGACTTCACCAATACATAAAGCGCAAAAAGTTTCAATGAAAATGTATTTTTAGATTTTTTCTACCCTTTTAAATAAACTTGTAAAAAAATTTAAACGAAAATTGGTAATTTCACTTTTGTTTTAATGGTTTTTGGGCTGTTAGGCCGGCGTCGATTGTCTGGTTGACTTGACGTTTCGCCAACACGAGCGGTTGGCATCCTCAGAAGTTGCTGTCTGGTTGACAGTATGCAAACTACTGGGCTTTGCGCCGTCGTAGCTCGTATTTATACGTTGGGGAGGCAGTGTGCGGGGCTTCGGTTACTTTCGGTTCCAATCGGTTCCGGTATCTTTTGTTCGTAAAGGGTGCATTTCTAGTACCCTTAATTATGAGGATCCATGTTTTGTTGATCTTAACTGCTTCCTCTTTCTTATTAAAGTTATTGCTATGCTTTTCTATCTCTATGGCTTCTCTGTAGAGTCTGGAGTGGTATGCCGATGTGGTCGCAAGTACTTGGGTCTTCTCAAACTTTATTCGATGGTCCGTTGTATGGGTATGTTCTGCTACGGCGGATTTGTCTGTCTGCCCCAGACGACAGTTGGCTTTATGCTCTTCAATCCTGGTGTTGATCAAGCGTTTTGTAGTTCCTATGTACACGCTTCCACATGTGCACGGAATGCGATAAATTTCTGAAGACGAAAATTGATCTTTTTTGTCTTTGGCCGATCGAAGGCATTCGTTGATTTTCTTCGTTGGTTTTTACATTTTCCTTTCGTAGCAATCGACCAATCCTGTCCGTAACCCCCGGAATAAAGGGCAAAAATGCTTTTGCCACTGGCTGGAGTTGTTCCTTTTCCACGGGTCTGTTATTTGTTGGTTTCATCGATCTTTTGATTTCTCGCTCTGAATAACCATTGGCTCTTAAAGCATTATGAATATGTGTAAGTTCTGCGTTTAGCGCCTCGAGTTCGCAAATTTTTCTTGCCCTTTCTGTTAGAGTTTTAATGACTCCATATTTCTGACATGGGTGGTGGTTGGAATCCCAATGTAGAAAGCGATCTGTGTGTGTGGGTTTTCTGTATACCGTGTGGCCCAATGATCTTCCTTTACGCGTTAATAATACATCAAGGAACGCTAGCTTGTTGTTGTCCTTGATTTCCATCGTAAACTGTATATTTTCATGGATGCTGTTAATGTGTGTCAGAAATTCTTGCAGTTTATCTTGTCCATGACTCCATATTTCGAAAGTGTCATCCACCTATCTATACCAAACTTTTCGCTTGTAAGGGGCACTGTCTAAAGCCAGTTGTTTGAACTTTTCCATGAAGAAATTTGCTACTACCGGGCTTAAAGGGCTTCTCATTGCTACTCCTTCAGTCTGTTCATAAATCTTGTTGTCCCACAAAAAAGGTGGTTGTCAAGCAATTTCACTTTTTTCGCCATAATTCCGAAAGTTCAACAGATATCTTTAATTTTTTAACGGTGTGTTATTGGCTCCCCAATACGCAAGTTTGTCCCAATTTAAACTAATTTATATATCTTACCGTTTTCAAGATCCCAATGGTAAGAGTTGAATTTGATGTGTTGAATAATATATTAATATATAATTATTGCTTATAATTCGAAAGTAATCTGATTTGGGCTTAACCAGAAATCTGTTTTTTACGAAGCTTAGCTTGTATTTCAAATTAAAATAAAACTTTTATTTTACTGTCAAACATACTTTTAATAAAAATCCATAATTTAAATTTAAGAGTCCCGCATAACGAATTCCATCGAAATATTAATAATTGCAATTCGTAAAACCCAAATAAGAAAAGTGCATTAGTAAACCGAAACACAAAGGCAGCGAAATAAAGTTCCGTCGTTAGCCAATAAAGTTTTCCAATAAAAAGGGCAAAATCAAAAGAAACTTTGGCAGGATTTGATATAAATATTTCTCGACGTGTTTTGACCGCGCAGTACACCGTTGCGCCGCTTCAAAACCATCCGAAACAAAAAGTCAACTCAGGGAGAATGCATTTCGATAATTGAAAAGCTCGTGCAATAAAAAGTAAGTTCCTTGGTTGTCTGACGTTTGTGACGTTGGGAAAATGGGAAAGTTGCGGTCCTCTTATTGAGTTTGTGGTGTTGCGAGCAAATTGCAAACTGTATTTATATTTTTTTTTCTAAGGTTATTTCTGGTCTTAATAATTTCTTAGCATCGAATTGATTAATACGAGTGCCAAAGGGGGTTTCCTGGCCGATTAAGGGTTTTTCAAGAAAATGGGTGTTTTTTACGTATTCTGAGGTGCTGAGTTTGAATATTCAAGATGCTTTTCACGAGAAGTGGTGGGAAAATTTTAATTGATTTTTTTTTGTTTCAAACGCTCTAGCTCGAAAACAAAGCTAGAAAAGTTTTTACCAATGGGTTTCATTTTTTACAATAAAATAAAGAAATTGGCTTTTCAAAAAAAAACCTATTGATCAGAACTCGAGATATTGTAAAAAAATGCAAAATATCGAGTTTTTTCAGTTTTTCTGCCCATAACACGGTTCATAATAAAAAAAAGGAGCTTTATAGCCTCTCAGGTTAAAACTTGATATCTAAGCTTTAAACCTCCATATGATAAAAACCTTCAAATATTTCTGGAAAACGATACATTCGATTAAAGACATCATTTTTCACAAAAAAAATGCAAAATCTACACTTGTTTTATACAAAGTTAAGGTAAAAATTACACTCGTCTCGTTTACTATGATTATTGTTCTGTTTAGAAAAAAACATTATGCTTTTTCTTAACTGAAACTTGGTTGTGGCTGTGTGCACGTAAGAATTTAGGGAATGAAGAGACTTTGTATTTCGTGCAAATTTTTTATTTAAAAATCCTAGCAGAGCGCTTTCGGTAAAACCATCATCAGTGCTATCTACAAGCAGGAAATGAACTTTAAAAGTAAATTGAAAAACTGTTGGAATCTTTTAAAAGGAAATTGTCAAAAATCTTTATTTTAATGAATTTTTTAAATTTTAAATTTATTTTAGGTGAAATTTAACATTAAATATAGTAAATCTAGATGTAGTGATACCAGTGGCGGTTCCTCCATAGGAGCACAGGAGCACGTGCACCCCCAAAAAATTTAAAATAAAAATTATTTTTCATCGTGCATTATCCGGAACTCCTAATTTATTGTACGCTAATACAAAACATAGTTATTAGCTCCTAACGACGAACTGACTGAGCCGAAAGGATCCGATTACGGCCGTTCGACGTTCGACGCCAATCGGTCCGATCGCACGTGCGCTTATGTAGGCGTGGTTTATGCAATTTCTATTGAAGATTATGCCAGCGCGGGAGGGGGACAATGCGATTATTAATAGGAAAAGGGCCACACTTTTGATGTGTCCATATAACCATTTGGTGCTGTTCCTGCGACAATTTAGGTGCGTTTCAGTTCTTTCACTAAAAATGGTCCGTTTTACGGTGAAATATTTGCAAAACAATAATTTTAACTCTTTTAGTTTAGAACAAAAAATTGAATTTAAACGTGCTGAAAGACCTAAACCTGAAATTTCCCTCACACAGACACCAAATGTAAGTCTAGGAGTTTAATAGAAAATTCAAAATGAAAATGTATGAAAAGAATGATTGGATTTGTGGATGTGATACAACTAACCGATTGTTTTGTTTTTCGTGCTTGTTGTTCAGTCGCGGAAACGCAGAGCCTCCTCAAAACATGAGAATACTCAGGCTCATATTATCGCTCAGTTGGAGTTACAGCTTCTGGGGAAAGTTGATTTAAGGCAGCAGTTAGATAGTGCATATAGGCGCAGTGTTCAACAACAAAACGAACAAGTTAGAAAGAACAGATATGTACTCTCAAAAATAATTGACTGTATAAAATTTTGCGGAGCTTTCGAGTTTGCCCTTCGTGGTCATGAGACGAAAAGGAAGATTCATCAAATCCCGGTATTTTTAGAGGATTAATAAATTTTACTGCCGAATTGGATATATAGCCCATAAAGACCACTTCGAAAAATCTCAAGAAATAACTTTGGGGCGTGACATCCTATAAAAATCTTGCCTCTGGTATGTTGGCCTCCAGTTGTTTTGTATTTTTGTGTTTTACGTCTAATGCACCCCCATAAATACTTACCACGAGCCGCCACTGGTGATACATTTAGTAGATTTAGTATGGGAAAGGAATAAGTAAAAGAAAAGGTCAAAACTTACTTGTCAAGCTGGAGCAGTAGCAATTTGAGCCAACAAAACATGTAGAGGGCTTTAATAAACTATCACATTATTACACAAAATAAAATAAAAGTCAAACAACATTAATATTTGTTACATTTTCCCTTATTAGAGGGTGAATTTAAACTATACCATTTTGTGTTTTTCTTAACTGTTTTTACCTTAATTCTTTGCTGAGGTACAGCAATTTTAAACTGAATATGCTGAGCTTGCCTTACAACTAATCGTTTTGTGAAAAAAATGTAAGCGATATTATACAGTATCTTTCCTATATCAGTTGCCGCTTCCAGTTTATTTCGTTTATTAGCGTTTTAAATACTGAAAATGTCAATAAAAATTGCCCGACCACTTTTCGTAAAAAGCTGCCTGAATATTTGAATTCTGTAGCTCAAAATATATATGAAACATCTACTTGCTTGAAAGGACCTCAGTCAGCAACAAAACCTTCTTTGGCGCCTGTATTAAATGGGTCTTAAGTGCTAAAAGCTTTTTTGTTACTAAATAAGTTATAAGTATATAGGATTCTTTGCAAAATTTAGTATACCAAACAGTTGACCAAAAACTGTAGAAAAAAAACAAATGAATAATATCTTATGCCTTGCAACAGGGTAAGATCACCTCAACTGGACCACCCATTTACCACTTGATCACGGAATTTGGGTTTGTAGATTTTTTTAGAGAGAAGACATCATCAAGAAATAAAAAATTAAAGATTATTTATTGAATTTTTGGGATTTGTTGTTTAATATTTACATTTTCAAAATGGTAAAACATCTGGAAATTATTTGTTTATTGTCACATACATATAATAAACAAATTCACTTCTCCCTCAAATAATAATTATTTTTTGGTAGATACACTATTTATTATGGTTAAGTATTTCTAAATAAAAATTAACTGCTTGCAATTAGTTAAAATAATATAGTTTTTTTTATAAGCGAGCGTCGCGCTACTCACCCTTGAATAAATAAAAGTATTATACACTAAAAAATAATGTTTTTTAACACTTGCTTCTTCTTTATTAAATATAGTATAGTTAATAAAATATTGACGGTAGTTTAGTTTTTAATAACCAATGACAATTGACAAATAAATTATTTCAATAAAATAGTACATATTTTGGTAACTTTCTATTTTTTATTTTATTTTATTTAAACATAACTGTTGCTAAAAATGTATCCTTTTATGGATAATCATTTTAAATTTTTAATATTTCAATTTAAATTCTTAATTTACTAGCAGCCACTCCATTTCTAAATAAAAAAACTTGCGTTTGGTTGCTACCTTCACTTGTTTAAATATATAGTTGGATCAGTATTAGAATAAAAATTCCGTGCTCTTTAAAAATAAAACCGCCTTCGCTTTTTATATGGACTATTTTTACAGGCACATGCGGGAAGGAGCACATTATAAAATTATAAAAAACAAAGGCGGCCGCCAGTAAAATCAAACCTTTTTAACTACTTTTTATGTTTAGGATGTGAAAGACACGAATTCTATTCAAGAAGAAGCGTCTCTTTACTATTCGAAAAAATGTAAAAGACTAGGAGCGATACACATGCATTCTTTTTGATTCAAGTTGCTATTTTTAAAATACGTAAATATTGTGTTTTTTCGCACCTAGCACTGTAATGAGCTATTTCCCGAATTTAGATAAGACCTGAATAAGATACATTACAGTCCAGTAAAAAAAAATTTTTTCGTAATAACAAACTTTACTTCACTTATTTGCTATTGCGTTACGTTAGTTCTTAAGCTTCTTCTCTTAGATAATAGAAAAATAAATTTTTAAAACTAAAATAACTAAAATAATTTAGAAAAGTTGGACACTACAGTATAAAAATTAAGTAAACCCATTAGCAAGCAATTCTTTCAAAATAAAACGAGCAGAGTCAGAATAAAATTTGGCAGGATTTCATATAAATATTTTCCGACGTGTTTTGACCGCGTTACAAACGGCTGCATTAAAACAAACCAAAATAAAAGAAAACTCAGGAAGAAAACATTTCGATAATTGAAAAGCTTGTGCAATAAAAGGTAAGTTTTTACATTGTCTGACATTCGTGACGTCAGAAAATAGAAAAGTTTTGGTGTTTTTATCGGGTTTACGGACTTTCTGACTTATTGGGGATTGTATTTATATGAATTGTTTTTGCTGTCTATAATTGTTCTATTGCTAATGGATTTTGGGTACCGGCTTTTGGTTTAAAGTGCAAACAATTGTATTGTTTGCATTTTATTTATTTTATTTTTTTTTGTTTAAGAATAGGTGTTATTTATTTATAAATTAAGATTAAATCTGAAATAATAAAAAGTCCCATTTTAAAATTTGTTAAAATACCGTATGTAAAAAATTAAGAACAGAAAAAAGATACCACAACAAAAACCACAGTACGAGGGCAAACCAGGAAATGGATCCGAAACAAACACAAGATATACTGGGCAAACCTCAGTAGAATAAGACATGGAAGAAGCTTCATAAGTGACCTATCCGAAAAACGAAGAAAGAACTACTTAGACAAAGTAGGAAAAGACTTCGCATAACAGTAGGGTTGCTAACGGGGCATGATAACCTAAGAGGACACCTATACAAGAAGGGCTCATACAATGGGGATCCCAGTTGCAGAATGTGCGACAAGGGGAAGAAACAGTCTACCATATACTGTGCGAATGTTAAGCGTTGAATCACCAAAGACAAGCATTATTTGGGCAACCAAAAATGAGCCCACAGGAATATATCAACCAACCAGTCTCGGGCTTGTACAGATTTGAAGAAGGAACAAGACTAATGGGAGGATTGGTATAAAAGCTAATGGGATATGAGGCACAAAAAGCCCAAGAGGACGCGCTGCCTCTGGTAGTGAATCAAGCTTCCAGGGAAGAAGGAAAAAAAAAGAAGTTACTACAGCATTTGGGGCGGAATTTGTACGAAGCAACTTTGTTTATACATGATTATCAAAGAAAGCAAGACATTTTTAAGAAAAAAATTCAAAAATATCAATTAACAAACAGCATATTAAAGGCGTATAAAAAACATCAGAATTTGTAGCAAAAATACAAGATAGGGTTTTAAAAGATCGTTAATTAACCGAGAGAAATTTAGTAGTAGCCCTAGGAATTATATACCAGTGTGAGCATTATTTCGTCATTCGTGTGTTTTAAGTACAGAAGATAATACTTTACGGTATCGATCTTTGACAACATTTCAAACGCCGTGTTGGTTTCCTAAAATATACCTTATAAGCTAATAATTTCTATACTTAAACCCAATTTCGTAAGTTGTTGCTTAAGTCACTTCTGCCCTGAGCCGCTTAATTGTCAACAATGGATCAAAACACATTCGAATGCGACTTTTTAACACAAGTAGCCATCGTGGAAGGCAATTAGCCGGGAATCTACCCCCGCAAATTGTAGTCAAGTTGTCGGAAAAGTTGTCAGGTAAAAACTTGTAGAAAAATTGGTAATACATTTCTTACAACTTGAGGACAACTTAGCTACAAAAAGTTACGGTTATTGTCGGTAAATTTTACGGTATTTGACTACAAGAGTTGCTAACAATTTCCATATCATTTCGGTGGTAGATTGTCAACAACTTGTAGGCAAACTTGACTCATTAACGAATTGTCGTTAACTTAACGTCAAATTGGTAACAACTACTGATAAGTAACTTTTTGTTCAGTAACTCTGCTACCTGGGAAGTAACATTTAGAGCTTTGTAAAAAGGATTTAGAAAATTGTGTGCTTCGTTTTCTTACTATGAATGAAACTTTGGTCTACCAAAGGAAGTCTTAAGGTTATTGGAAGCCCCGTACTGTAGAATATTCTTATCCACTCATGCAGAGCAACAAAGGTAAAGGGATATAGGAAAAAGGTCTTTTAGATATTGCGCAATAAATAGTATGGTCAGGTCCGAGCTTCCTTAATTCATTGTTACCACCATGTTGTCCTGATAAGGGTACGGAGCAGCTGTATCTAGACAATGGTTAAATCTGGAGGTTTGGAGAAAAATCCCTATAATTAAAGTGGGTAAGAAAAATCTCTGGATATTATTTTGATTTTCGTAAATCATTTGCTAGAGAGCGTAACTGCTAAAAATTAAACAATGAGCCATAACTTCGAAAACATGGGTTAATAGCCTGGGTAATACCGTTTTATTTTGCTGTGTACCATTTTTTTGTATCTGTCATAATAAGGAAATGGGTGGTTCATGCATTGTTCAAGATTTACATTGCAATATCTCGTGAACCATTTAACCGGTTTAAACATCTTTGGTCCTGTTAAATAAAAATATGAACTTTAAAAAAAATGATTGAATCTTTCAGTTTAAAACACATAAACTAGGGGGAGTTATCTGCAAACGTTACAAATTTCTCATTTTTGGAAAAATGTTAAATGGAGTGGTATTATTTTCTAAACTGATTCTAAGGCACTATAAAATAAGCGATTTCTAAGAAAAAAAAATTAAAAATGCGAAAGCCTAAGTCGGATCAAGTTACCTTTGCCAGAAAAACAAATCACATAGCCATGACAACCGATGTATATTAAATTACGATTTAACTTTCTTCTCACTAAAGACAACTTTCCTAACACTACAGGCCTTCCTTTACACTTTATCCAGGCTTAGGATTGTTACAATACTAGTTTTAAAGCCTGTTTAAATGCCACAAACATCATTAAAAAAATAAAATAAGTAGCACAAAACATTAAGAATTACTTAAAATTTAGCCACAAATATTCAAAATATCTTCCATTATTCTCAATGCATTTATTTAATCTTATTGTGGTAGAAAAAACTCTTTTAGCAATTCTAAGTGTTTTGTGCTTTGTTTGTTATCATTATTACTTATGTTTCGTTAGCCCGTTTGTCTTTAATCTAGCGTTAAAACTAGTTTTAAACCATTCCCAACCTGGATAAAGTCTGAAGTAAGGCTCGACCTGTAAATAATTTTGTGATAAGTGGAAAGAAAGGTTAATTGTAATTTAAACTACGTCGGTTATAATGATTATATAATTTGTTTGTTTGGCAAAGCCAACTTGATTTGATTTAGGTACTCGAATTTTTGTATTTTTTTTTATAAATCGAGAACGGATAAAAATATTGCAATGTGGTTTCACCAAAATTTAGGTCATGTTATACTGGCTAAGAATTAGTCAAGAAAATATTACAATTTAATTAAACTTTTTACTAAAAATGACAAAAATATGTGACCACTGACTTCCTAGTATATATGGGTAAAATAGAGGTTTAACAATTTTTTTCTTAAAGTCCATTTATTTTTTTTTTTTAATTAGGACCAAAAATATTTTAATCGCTTAAATGGTTTACGGGATAATAAAAGGTAAATATTGAACAATGCAATGGCGTCCCCGTTCCTTATTATAAAAAATATTTAAAAAAATGTTACAAAGCAAAATAATAAGGTGTTTCCCAGGCTATCAAATAATATTTTTAAATGTATAGCTCATCGTCTTATAGTCCAGTAACTGAAGACCTGAAAGTACCCAAAGCTGTAAATAAATCTGTACAGTTTTCATTTGAGGCGCATTTCTTAGGTCTTCGCGAATGCTTTCGAGCGAGAAAAAGTATATCACGATTCCGACGTGGTAACCCGCTGAAAATGGCCTTCCGAAGTCCCAAAAATAAGTTTCCCGCGAATATCTTCCAAAATATGCAAATTGGAGAATTTTTGTTCTGACAAAAAATGAAGATCACCTCGAAATCAACAAAAATGGTTTTTAACATTTTTTTTGCAGCACCAATATTTTTCGCAAAAACGGCCGTCGAAAAATCCATAACATTCCA
Organism: Listronotus oregonensis; assembly: GCA_019359885.1. Lineage (NCBI taxonomy): Eukaryota > Metazoa > Arthropoda > Insecta > Coleoptera > Curculionidae > Listronotus > Listronotus oregonensis. The sequence goes on from JAHBCN010003204.1 coordinate 45,566, forward strand.
CACTGGATAGATGTGGTTAGTTGTAAGATCGCGAGTCATTTTCATCCCTTTTCTACCTGTTGATGTTAATTAACTTTTTTTCGCTCGAAAGCATTCCCGAATACCCAAGAATTGAGGTACAAGGAAAACTGTACAGATTTATTTACAGCTTTGTCCCTTTATTTACTGGACTATTACTTGTCAAAATAGCATAAATTTGATGTTTTTTTGTAGCAGTTACTTTAACTTTTTATCTTGGGCTTTAAGAGTTATTTTTATGACAAAGCATTCCCGAATACCCGAGAATTGAGGTACAAGGAAAAACTGTACAGATTTATTTACAGTTTTGTCCCTTTATTTACTGGACTATTACTTTTCAAAATAGCATAAGTTTGATGTTTTTTTGTAGCAGTTACTTTAACTTTTTTATCTTGGGCTTTAAGAGTTATTTTTATGACACAAAGCATTCCCGAATACCCGAGAATTGAGGTACAAGGAAAAACTGTACAGATTTATTTACAGCTTTGTTCCTTTATTTACTGGACTATTACTTTTCGAAATAGCATAAATTTGATGTTTTTTATAGCAGTTACCACTTTTTTATCTTGGGCTTTAAGAGTAATCTTTATGACACAGACTGAGACCTATTGCTAAAGAAAATTTAATGAAAATTAACCTTTACTTACTGTTTATCATTTTAACACTCTTTCCTTTTATTGTTTATACTAAGCAATCTGTATAATGCTATCCATGCTAAAACTACCTAAATGAAAATTGCACTTTAACTTTACGCCATTTAAGCTGCAATTTTCAGTATCTTCTGAAAACTGCTACTAGTATAAACGAGGAAAACTTTTAATGAACGTTAAAATTAATAAGAAAACAAAGCTTTTACCGTTGAAATGGTCGAACATCATTGTAAAGTAGCCTAAAAAAATGTTTATGGACGTTTTGTTTGTGTAAATAGTAAATTTATTTTAAAACGCTAAAGCACTTGTAAAGTTATGGAATTTATTACTTTTTCTTATTTAAATAATACAAGTAAAAGACACAAAAATTTTACACAAACTGATTAAGGTTACTACTAACTTTATAAAGAAGCACTGTCGGGACCACTCTTCATTAATATTTAAGTAAAATTCAGACGAAACATACAGTATCATTTGGGAACCCTCACTAACCATATATTTTTTGTCACTCGTCTAACTTTTCTTACCTTTACTATTTTAAATAAAAGTAAATAACACGAAAATAGTATATTTTGTAATGATGATAATGACGATTATTCCAACAATGGTACCTTACCAGAACTCAAGGTAGAAGCAGAAAGAGCAGAAGCAAGTTTACTTCCGGAGAAAAGTAGGGGTGGTATGAAAAAGCATTTAGGGTATAATACGAAAACTGGTCTTTAGAAAAAAATGCTAAGAATATTGGCCAGTAATAGTCTTGACGGCATGTTTTAGTGACATGACAAAGCAAAAAAGCACTCTACTCTCTGGGGTATCAGCGTAATACGGGTCGTGCTAGATTTAAAAAAAGAATTGATAGGTATATTAAAATATAATAGGGTCCTTGCATTTTTAAAACGCCAGAATAAAGGCTTTGTAGAGGATTTTCTAATCAAAGTAGTCCAAGAGTTTCTTCCCATCAAGGTAAGACTATCTTTTCAACTTTTTCTTGTTTTTATTTATTTTTTCTTATTATTTTGGGCTGCGCTAATAATAGGTGTATCTGGAGTTTAGTTAACATTATTAAGTAAGTAAGAAAAATGAGAGAAGAACACGACTGGGGAAAATGAGTGGGTGAGGGAAATGGGTGAAGGAAATGAGTGAGGAAAATGGAAGAGCATAGTAGACGTAAGTAAAGTGACACTTTCAAACCTTTAAACCATGTCATTGTTTCATGTATGGCTGTAAATAAAACCACTTTTTATATAAAAAGTGAAAGAAAGCAAAGAAGTCCTTAAACATTTATTTTGCTTTAAAAATAAATACAGGCAATTTCTTTTCTCAATATACCGTCCAGTCCATAAGCATTTTCTTATCTTCGATCTGCTTATAAAGGCTGTACCGAGGGTTTCTCAGTGGGGATGGGAAAACTAAAAGTAAAAAGTTAATGGGTTTTTCAGATGTACTTTAAAGAAATGCTTAAAAATAATATTTTATGTTGCAACATTTAAAATTGCACGGGAACCTATTATTGTCAAGTAACGTAGAATAAGCTATTTCCTGAACATAAAAATATTCTTATGGATAAGATCTGAATTGGAATATTTAAGATAAATATCAATAGAAAAGTAAAAACTCTCCCAATGTACTGTGAATCTTTAACGTGAAATAAGAGGTAGTTTATTGGTGCGGCACTTAAATACTTTTTGAGTTTTAAAGGAAACTTCTACAAGCAGAAAGTAGCACAGTCTAGGCACTCTAGGGATTAAGAAACGAAAAGTTAGGGATTTCTTCAGTTGGTCTCTAAAGGGATGCATGAAACTAGCACTTCGTATTACTCTATTGGAAGCTGCTAAGGAAGAATAATATTGGCTAATTTCTTAAATCAAAACCCCTTAAAACACCTATGAAAGAGAGACAGGTCCCTTACGCCTCGTCTGTGGACAAGAGAAGGAAGCTTTCTTGTAAACGAAAAGAAATCTAACCGATGTAAAAGATGCCAATCAACGGACATAGAAACAACACTTTGAACAGGATGTGATTTAGGATACATACGGAGTTAACAGATTAAAAGAGGCGAAAGGCGAATACCAATTAAGATTGTTCTCTAAGGTAAAGCCCACTAGGTTAAGTGAATTTTTGTTTTGGTTAGTATGGATTGGACTTTTTTTGCCGCGAAAAACGTATTTTTTTTTGAGGCATTATACTGAACAAGGTTTTTGGCGCCTTAATCCAAAATCGATTGTAGGTAGTTAGGCTCAGAAGAGTAAATCCTTTTTTATGCCGAAAAACTGGAAAAATATAATAAGCAGAGTTTCTATTAATAGCAAAAGGGATTGTCTTTATAAATTACAAAATTGGACAAGATTTCTGGTATTTCAATCATATATAATTAAAGGTTTTGCGAAAGTAATTTCTACATATTTCCAAATAAACCGTTTTCAATTTTTTTTTTAAATAATTTTAAATAATCCAAAAAGAAAATGTATCAAAATAACAGAAACCTAAATGCTTTTAAATATTGTCATCTGCTTTCTCCAAACACTCATCCTTAAATAATACAATACAAAAATATTTTTATACCTGACGGAAGTCGTGTTTTTAGTAACGAGGTGGTTAAGCGACTTGTCAAAAATTTCGCATTCATTAAGTAATTAAAAAATTGAAATAAAACCAGTCAGTCTGGTTTTAAGTGCTCGAACGCAGACATTTTTCAACAAGCCTCGCAATTTAATGAGCCCCTTATTGTCGACGTTTTTAAAATAATTTTAATGAATAGAGCCGGCGTTGAAGTACGCGTTGCATGCGGGCATAGCGCGTTTTTGCTCGTTATGATTGTGTTTTGGTTCACAGACAGGACCGAATTTAGACGTTTAGAGTACGAAATTTTTTATTACACATAAACCAGTAATGCCGCTAAAAAATTACTTCTGTTCTTGCGCCGTTAAGAGTTTGAAATGAGATTTAAAAAAAAAACGCGACTTTCTCGTCAAGAATATCTCTTTTCCTTCCATGTGCCACTTTCTTAACCAGGGATTTAAAAGTATGTACAATAGTCCATTGAAAACTACGGTAAAAGGTCAGGAAACGCTGGACCCCTAAATAGGGGTGAGTTTTGAAAAAATTTGACATTTCGCAAACTAAGCCATCTTATATGTTTTTTGGGTCGCTAATTTCGAAAATCAGGGTGTCTAGACTGGAAAATTTGTGTTACACCCTCCACATGCGAGAAACACCCCTCCCAAGGGGTGGGTTTTGGAAAAAATTGACGTTTCGCAAACTAAGTCTTATTATAATTTTTTGGGTCGCTGATTTCGAAAATCGGGTTGTCGAGGCTGGAAAATTTGTGTTACACTTCCCACATGCGAGAAACACCCCTCCCAAGGGGTGGATTTTGGAAAAAATTGACGTTTGCAAACTAAGCCATCTTATATGTTTTTTGGGTCGGTGATTTCGAAAATCTGGGTGTGGAGACTGAAAAATGTTTGTTACACCCCCCACATGCAAGAAACAACCCTCCGAAGGGGTGGGTTTTTATGAAAAATGAAATATAAAATTCAAAATCTAAAAATGGAATATATTTTTATTAATATATATATATATATATATATAAAATATGACAAGTATAAAACTTTTTAAAACATATCATTATTTAGTTGTATTCAAATCTAGTCTTTGTATTTTGCATGCAGAAGTAATTTTTTCATCGTCGTCAAATTCTGTTGTTGTTTCGTCCTAATCAACTTCGGAATTTATCTGTGAATCGCAAAAATCACTCGTATCCCTAGTTTGCGAAACGTCACATTTTTCCAACGCCCACCTCTTGAGAGGGGTGTTTCTCGCATGTTGGGGCTGTAACACAAATTTTCCAGTCTCGACACCCCGATTTTCGAAATCAGCGACCCAAAAAACATATAAGATGGCTTAGTTTGCGAAATGTCAATTTTTTCCAAAACCCACCCCTATTTACGGGCGTTTTTCGCAATTTTAAGGGTGTTCCGACCACTGCTGCAAGCTCCAACCCCCATTTTCGTAATCAGCGCCCCAAAATACATAAAGGACAAGCGGTCCCGACAAGTCCAGCGTTTCCCGACCCTTTACCGTAGTTTTCAATGGACAACAATAGCGAAAAATTTAAGCCAATACAAGAATAAGAGTTTTTATAGGAAATAAAAATACTTTTTGTAAAGTATTGAGGATCAGATTTAAAAAATATATTTAACCAGAAATAGGTAAATTAGTTCTGGGTGTGATAATATTGCATTATCTAGGGCTTTCATTTTAAAACTAGCCACCTAAAATAAAAAAAATTGAAAAAAAAACAAAAAAAACGTTAATTTATTGTTTAAGGGGAGCAGGGGATTTTAAAGTATCTGCCACCCTGCAGTTTTAACCCATAAGCGGGGGTAACTATGATATCTAAAAGTTTAAATCAAAAAGGCTATCGTCTAATATCTCTTTTTAAAGGTATCTTTTTTTCCAATCATTTAACACATTTTTTTTAAAATCGGATTTTTTTACAGAAAAATGGCGTTAAAATTTATTAAAATAGAATTGAAAAGTATGTTGACGTAAACCTACACTTTATCGTGTTGTTTTGGCTTTGGGCAATGACTAAGAAAAACTTCCATATTTTTTAAAATCTAGACTCTATATGATATGCTAAATAAACTCATGTTCACTTGTCACTTTTTACTGCGTTAAAATATTAATATTAATAAATTATTTTGTGGGCTTAAAGCTAAAAATACGTTTATTTTACCAATTTTTGTTCTTTAACAAACATACAGAATGTCCTGTTTAAAAAACTAAAATGCATGTAATTTCCTGTTAGACCGGCAGTTGAATAAAGCATTGCCATTTATTAAAAAATGCAGTTTTATGGCTTGGACATACCTTCCATGTTAAATTTTAATATCGTTAAAAGTAAAAAAAATATGATGCCAAACCACTTCTAAGAAATACCCATTATATGGTGTATAGGTTTTGTTTATTTTTTATAAGATTGCTGACTTGACTTGGAAGAAAAGATATGGGAATCATAAAAACTATGGGAGATAGAACTAAGGGTATAGGGGGAAAGTTTAAGGCCATTTAATTGAAAATTTAACGCCGTTTTAATGGCTGCTCTATCTTATTTCGTTTTTGAGATATTTTGAGAAAACCAAATAAATTTCATGTTTTAAAAAGTGTATATTCTTCATTTCATAGTATATTTACGATCCATAAAAACATTATAAGAATAACTTTTTAACGTTTTGGTTTCAAGATCAACTTTCTTGTTTATGGCGGCCATTTTGTTTTTTGGTACATTCAAAGAAAGCCTTTCTATTCTTTAAGATAATATTTAACATTTTATACAAATATATAATATTTTTATGCCAAAAAAATAGCCCTAGTTGGCTATGTCCGCGAAGAACATTAGCTCTACAAACAATAGCTATTCATTTCCGAACCAAAAATTCTGTTAGGAAAGTCAATGCAAGTTTATTTCTAACCTTTATAAACTTATGTATACCCAAAAAGACGGATATTCAGTCTGTGTGCAAAGACTGAAATGCCTTTAAGTGTCTTATATTTTGTTTGTGTTGCTTTGGTCTTTGTTTATGGATACATGCAAGAAATAAAATTTATGAATTAAATATCTCTAAAAAAAACAGAAACACTCTTTACCCCTTGGCCAGCACTGTGTTAAAGAAGTGTCAAAAGTGCATTGAAAAAAAAAGTTGACAATTAATTTATATTTTATTTGTAAATCTATTCTGTAATTTATTTTATATTTATCATTGTTTTGTTAAAAAAATCTTTTATAAAAGTTTAGCTCTCTGACTGGAACTTATGAGAAGATGTGCGATTTCAGCAAAATCCTGTATTTTTCTGTTCATTACTTGTTAATACTTTTTGGTCTGCATTGTTTAAAAAGCCGTAAGTATAAAGAAGATTGTTTATCCAGAAATTATTACGTTTAATTTGATTTTCCTAATGTTTTTATACCAATTTGGAAATAATGAATTTGTTTTTTTTATGTTATTAGGTTTTAAGTGTTCATAAAAAATCAAGCTTTAGGCCTGATATTATTATTAATAAATATTTTAATGTAAATTCGGCTTTGCGTCGTCAATAACCAAAAACACTAAAAAGTATTACAGTCGATGCACACTTATTGAATTTTGTAGTAATATATAAGTTTATAACGGTAAGAAATACACTTGCACTGATTTCTCTAAAGATTCTACTTATACTTTACATCAAAAGAAAACATGTAAATTATAGCTGTCTGAAAAATCCTTTATAATTTATGTATGGTTATTTTTAAAAAAAGGTCTTTAAATTTTAAATTATTTAAACTACAAATATATTTTAAATTCAGACCTGGGTCCGCGCCTGTATTGGGCGCGGTTCAATGTCGGTTTTTCGCACATTTTTCAATACCATATCGCCGCAACGATCTTTTTTATCCCGATTTAATCCCAAAGATTGAAAGATGGAAGCGCGGGGCGTCACTCCGCCGCCACCGAGCGGATTGTTAATGAAAAACAGCTTTTATGAGCGTTTGATAAATGATGGTATCTTTCAGAAGCGCTGATTAATTAATAAACATTAAAAATAGTTTGTTGCGCTGAAACTAGAGGGCCCATTTATCAATCGAGCACCTACTGCCGTCTGGCTTTTTACTTTTCAGCTTATGACGAAAAATAATTTAGTGTTAATGGGTTATTCTTATACAGAGACGTATTTTACTTTACCTTGATAACCAATTAATTTTTAAATTTAATTATTAATTATGTAAACATATATTTTGTAGTGGTAATTGTAAGAGGAAAAATATATGCTGTTTTCTTTAACAAAGACCATCTGGTGTTTATTTTTAGGTCTTTTATTAACCACCTGTATAGTATAAGTTGTTTTTTCTAAGGAACTGGTTGTTTGACTCAGTGTAATCTTTAAATTATCCTTAGTAAAATAATGATTTGTTTAAAGTAATTTTTTTCAAATTTCTTGTTAAATTGTTCGTTGTCAATAGGTAGACAATAATTTGACAGAAAAAGATTTGTCCTTAACTATGGGTTTACATTTTCCTGATAAAAAAATTAACCTTTGTACGGTTAAATTCTAAAATGCATTATCTAAATTTGGTGATCGTAAAGTATTTTTTACGGCTTGACCACTATGTAAAGAACGTTCACGAATATAATATTATAAAAATTAGAATGCAAACTGTTGTACAGGGTGTTTCTTATGTATTGCGAAAAATTTTAAAGTAATACAATTATTATTATAATTACCAGTTTCCCATGTCATAAGCGTACGTTTAAAAGGGGTTAAAATAGTGATAAATGTAAAAAATAGGCTATTTAAAAACGCGATACAAATGTCATTTTCTAAAATATGTATTTTTGACAGATGTCATGTTGTTTTAACACATCTCCCTTTTAACATTTCCGTAGACGTTATTTTTAATAGACGTCCTTTTTTAGGCAGATGCTATGTTTATCAGACCAACTTTTTGACACATGTCTTTTTTTGACAGATATTATTTGGATATATTGCATTTTTGACAAATAGTATTTTGACAAATGTAATATTGACACATTTTAAAGATGTTACTGCTAAGAAGTGTTATATTACCGCAGCATCGTTATTAACTAATTTTAATTTATTTGTTTTTACACTTATACGAAACCAGCGATCATTTTTGAATCTTGCTTTAGTTTTTTTTTTAAAGATCTGAATTTTCTTAAAACAAATTTATGTTTATAAGAGTATTTCCTTGCAAAAAAAAAATCGGTAACAAAGTAATACACAAATCTTAGAGAAGTCTTCAACGATAATACCCCCATTCATTCCAAACAAAAAAAATAATTCCAAAGGGAGCAAAAACTGGGCCATTTCGATTTTTTTACCGATAAGGCTTACGAAAAGGAAGTAGACCATAAAAAATAAAAAAGAGCCAACCGCCACGCATCCATAATCCAGCTATATATCTCTGGAAAGGTCCGGAATTGGAGAATTGAATCGCAAAACTTCCAACTTTGACCAGACCAACTGATCCCCTGCCTGGACTGCTTATTTATTTTCTTTTGTGTTTTTAGTGGCAAATTTATTTTGTTGAAAAAAACAGAAAAAAGACCTTACAATTGTGTATATTCTAAAGGGATTACCTCTAATTTATTTTGCTGTAACTATACAGAATCACAATGTTTAAATAAGGATTTCTCACGTAAGATTACTTTTAAAAACATAGTAGTTTTATTTATCAGTGTTCTTCATGACTTTTATAAATGCTTGTTTGTGTTCTTTTCGTCTACATAACTTATAAAAAATTATAAATGGTACCATATATAAACATATTTTGTTTTATTGCCAGTTATATATAGTGTGTCCCAAATTGTGATATAAAACCATCAGAGATAAAAAGAACGGTTAAATCAGGATAGTTTTAATAAATATTCCATTATGACTAAACAAACATCAGTTTAATTTTTTTAAAATATCTTAAAAATCCACACATTTTCCCATTTAACTTTCTTTTTACCCTTAAATTCATTCAAACTTACACATCAAATTAGGACACAAAAACATATGTTGACGTGTTTAACCTGTCTTACGCCGTCATAGTGAATAGTACGACGGGGATATGTCTTTTGATTCAGTCATAAAACAGGATTACGCACACTTTCTATGCACTATAAAAATAGAAAATTATTGGGGTTTCAATGTCATACCCACTTCTTCGGTAAGGTTTCAATGTTATTTTTAAATGAATAGAATTTCACTTCCGCATCCGATGGTGTAAATATAACAACTTGCCGCAATAAAACAATATTTGCCTTTTAAGAAGGTACTTGTTTCCTATAATATTTACTGTGTATGTCCTTTAAGGCAGGCAAATCTATCTGAGAAAGAGTCATGATGGATAGTACATACATAATAGATCAACTTTCGTTTATAGTCTCTTCTTCTCTTTTTCTCTCTATAGTAAAGAGCTATTAAAATAAAAGACAATAGCAATTTTTAGAAAAGATATTTAACATGTGCTCAATACATGTATTTAATATTTATTGTAGAAATTTTATTTGTTATAATTTTTTATTTTTTTTATTTTTTTTTATTTATTGTTTATGGCCCCATTAACTACGAGGGTTATTAAAGGCCTCTAGCAGTAGGTACAATGATTTGCTTAACAATACTTAATAATACTTAAATAGTTCAATAACTTAATACTTATTACTGAAACATAGTTAATTAAATTTATTTCGGTTAGAAATCTTCTAATATTCGCAATGTTAGCATTTTCACCGAAAGATTCTGCGACTCCATGGTTTAGGTTATGTTTGTTTCGCAGTTGTGTTAATTCCGGACATTCCTCAAATATATGCCTCACGGTTAGTTGATTTTTGCACAAACAGGTGGATCAATTTTCTTAAGGAGATGTTCATAGCTAAATTTCGTATGTTCTATTCGTAATCTTGTAAGTATTACTTGATCTTTTAGGTTAAAGTAATTGTTATTCCAAGGTATGACGTAGGGTTTAATTTCATTTAACTTAGTATGCTGATTTGACCAATGATTCTGCCACACGTTCTGTATTTTAAATTTGAAAAACATTTTAACATCATTACTTGGAACTGAAACATCGTTGCTTATTTTTTGCTGAAATATAGCTTCTTTAGCTGCTGTATCTGCTTTTTCATTTCCTTAATACCTATGTGTGATGGTATCCATAGGAAGTTAACACATTTTTGGTGACTCTGAAGGTTGTGTAGAGTCTCTTTTATTTTTTGTAGAAGTGAGTGTCTGGGATATAGTTGCTGAAGTCCCTGTATTGAGCTAAGTGAATCAGTAGCTATAGTATATTTCATTATGTCTTGCCTTTTGATATACTCTAGTGCTTGTTGGATTGCATATAATTATCCTGAGTATATTAAGTACCAGTCTGCAATTTATATTAAAATGTTTCAGTTGGAGTAACTACTGCAGTTCCAAGACCATCTTTTGATTTAGAGCCGTCTGTGTAGATTATAGGAATCTTTTTATTGCTTGTTGATAGGAGCTTCTTAAAATTGCTCACGATTATTTCTGGAGGTGTTTCAAACTTGGAAAATATGGTTAGGGATGTATTGCATTTCGGGATTTGTATGCTCCATGGTGGAATGTTTAGGGTTTGATTCGGCATTATTTTTGGAAGTTGGATATCAAGGTGGTCAATGTATCGGTGAATGTTTTTAATTTTAAATATTACCCTTTTCGTATTACGCGGGTTTAAAATTAAAACATTCCAAAAGCCGTTTGTCGAGTTAATTTAGGAGTACTTTTTATGTAGAACAAAGCAAAATATAAGTATAGTGTATCAAATTATCAATAATATTAATACCAAAAAATTAGATCAAAAAAGTGGACTAAAGAAAAAAAAATCTTTGCAAATTTTGGGCATGCTTTAATAATTATTCTAATATTTAGACTGCCACTTTTCCTATTTAACCAGACAGTTCCTTCAAAGGTGAAATTCAATCTTTGTCTTAACTTTTTTTTTCTCAAAATAAAAATTATTTTAAATTTTTTAAAGCTCTGATAAATTATGCAACGCATATTCCGTAAAAATATATTATTTTATAACAATATTTCTTTTACATAATACTTCGTTTACATTTTTTTTATAAGCATTTAATATGACACAAAACATTTTAAACGTATTTGATATTTTAATTATATAGATAGCGCCAACAAAGAATAAACAATATTGGGTTCACCTGCAAGATGTTTTCCTTGTAGTCTATTTCTTTAGTGACATTTACTACAAAAACATTAGATTCCATTATTTTTACTTACCTCTATGTCGGTTTGTTTGTTTATCGAACATTAACATGGCATCCTCTATCTGAAAATAAAAATAAAAAATGTTAGAAATTATTTAATATATTATTATGAAAATTTATAAATATTTAACATACTATAAACCTAAAAAAATAGTTATTTATTATACAAGCAAATAAGTTTTAAATTTAAGCTCGAGGTTGTGTTGCGTCCAAAAATTGAGAGCTAAAATCTAATATTTTTTCCGTGCATAACACACTATTTTTGTCTATGATGAGAAAAACGACGAATTAATGTCGAAAAAACATGTTATTACAATATATTTAACTCGGAAAATAATTACGTGAAATTGGAAGTTTAAAATTGGTAAGCTGTTGTACTTATAGCGACAATTAGACCTGTGTTGCTATGGAAACCTTTAAAGTAATTAAATATCTGTCAAAGTAATCCTGTGATTTAATGGCTTTGATGCGAACTTGATGTGGTTATTTACTAGTTATTTTAAATATTATAAAGTTACAAAATGTCTGATTCCGAGTTTCTCTGACTCCACCGAAGTTAGTAGAAGCAGCGAAAGTAGCAGTACAAAAATTTTTGCCAGTTAAATCGAGGAAAATTCACAAAAATGCTTATTCAAGGTTTATAGAATCTCAGATAAAAAGACATGCAGTTCTTTCTCGGAGACAGTTTTATTGGCTTATTTTTCGGAACTGGCACAACAACAAAAGCCATCAATACTGTTGTCAAATTATTCTATGGTATGTTATTATCCAATATTAATGAAGACATGTTAAAATATTCCAAACTGATTATATTTCTAAAACAAATTAAAAAAAGTTACATACAAGGTTTACTTATGTGTATATACACATATCCGGAAAAAAAAACTACTCACTTTTTGTCCAGGGAAAAAAGTAATTTGATCAAAAATTGACATTTTGGCAATGTTGGAGATAAAATGGTAATTTTTTCCGTCACAGAAACAATACATTTTTTGTATTTGTCAAAAAATATATAATTAAAATAAACACCTAGACACGGGTTATTAAGATAATTTTAGAGAGAATTTTTTGCGTCGCAAAATTATCATCATTTCAACTTCAGAAAAACTTTCTAATTAACTAAATAAAGCTATTTTCAGACTACATTTAAGCGAAACAATTTCTAAATCCTTAGAAGTCATAAAATATTTAGCATCATTAACACTTTCTCTACTTAGAGTTCGTTAAATATTAAAAAGGTTTAGGGTTCCTTAATTACATTAAACCTTGCTGGTTGCTACACGAAATAAAGTCACCTGGAAATTTAGGTCACTGTTCTGTTTAGATACAAGTATAGTTAATTTTTTGGATATGCAGTTCTGACATTTTTTTGCATCCTTAACTGATACACTTTTGCACAGAGAAACAATAAATTTACCAAAAAAGTCATGTGTTTTCTTATTTCAACTGTTGGATTTGAGAATTGCCTTGGGATTTGGATTCGTGATGGGATGAAGTGAATATTTGTTTCTAATTATACTAGACATCTAAATTAATACTATAAAAACATTTTTTTTTCCTTTTGCGCCGATGTTAAAACCGTTATTTTTTTAGGTTATAGATATATCGTCGTCAACGCCGGCAATGAAAACGGATTTATCAAGGAGACTACTTTAGTCTTTAAAGTGGTACAAAGAGTGGCGACACCATGAAGCATGAACCGCCAAAATTTCGAAAAATGGTTTTAATATCAACTTGTTCCAAATTTGCCGCCAAAAATCATTAATTATCATGGACAACGCTAGCTACCACTCCGGGCTGGTAGAAGACATACCCCGCAAAAAGATTAACTCTGTGGCTTTCCGAAAAAAATATTGCCTTTCCTGAGACAGCTATGAAAGACCAACTCTGGGAGTTGGTAGAAAAAACCGAAGTTTAGAAAATAAATATTTCCTTGACGAATATGTGAAACCTTTGGTCATAAACTTCTTCGCCTCCCACCGTACCATTGTCAATATAATCCACCTGAAATGCTTTGGTCCGAGTACAAAAAAAATATGACCAATATATTTCTGCCTTAAAAGGAACCTCTTCTAAGTGTTGGTAACGTGGGAAAAGTACCTGGCGAAATAACCGCTGAGCATTGGCAAACTACATTCGGCACCTTAAAAAGAGATCCTAAGCTTGGGAAGTAATCAGAATATGCGATGCTTCAGATATAAACCCCACGTCATAGTGACTGATTCGGATGACGAAGATAGAGCGACGATCTGTTATCTGACCTTGACGATCTTTGATTTATATCATGTAATATTTTGTTTAAATTTGTTTATTTATTTATTATAATTTAGTTTAATTACTTTGCCACATTAGGTTTCGTATTGTTACCATTGGTTTATATTGCATTTATTGCAATCAACATCTTTTGGAATATCCTTTTGCCTTTGTTGATGATACTTCTTAAGCTTTTGTCCCGTTTTAGTCCATTTTTATTTTAATTAAATATCGTTCCTTCACTTACTTATTTGGGCAACTGTCCTTTTCCACCAAATTTTGAAGGTTTAAGGCAATTCCTGCAGCTTCTTGTTGTTTCTCTAGCTCAAAAAACGCCAATAAATTTAGAATGTAGTGAGCTGTTTGCATTTTTAGTATTGTTAAGAAAGCATTTTTTGTACACCTTTTTATTAATTACTCAGATTTATATTGTTAAAAAACTTTTAGTTTTCTTAAAAGTATAGAAAATAGAGCCTTTATAGTTTATAAAATCAAATTATAAAAATATATTTGTAAAAAAATAAAATGAAACATTTATAAAGGCATTTTTCAGATCCATCTTCAACGGGTTCAGGTGAAAAGTTCTTCCCGGTGTGAACAAATACGCAAATTGAATATACAAATCAAACGCACCTTTGGTATGTCAATTGTTAACAGCTAGAAATACGTTTTTGGGCTTTTTGACTAACTGCATATCCGAAAACATTTAAAGTATAGTTGTATGTATTGTTATAATTGAAGATGTTTAATCCGTTACCGATTTCTTTGGTATTGCTTTTTGTGCATTATACAATGCATACCATGGCAATTGTCTCTACAATGCCAATTTGATATTTAAATTAGCAAAACAACTTAGCAATTACGACCTAGTTTAAGTCTAAAACATGTATCTTGCTGGTGACAAGCACAATTCATATGATTTTGGAGGTAATATTTATATAATTTTAAAATAGTTATTTATGTAACCACTAAGACAAAGTTTTATTTTGTGTAAGGAGCGCGATTTCTGCGGGCCGAGCGTAGCCAGAGTCCGCAAAGTTACGCGAGTTACACAAAATGAACTTTTCCTAACGTGTTCCATACAAGATTTTTTCTAATTTTAAATAAAACTGTTTTTATTAAAAGAAAATGAAAAAATAATCGATATAATAGTTTTTCGAACCCTGTATGTAGTTCGGTTGGTTAAGGTATGTTTCCTAGGGGTCGCCTGAGGCACGCGGCTGCCGCGCAGCGTCTGACGCAAACGGCTGACGCCAGTACACCCATTTCCTATGAAGTGTAGACGCGAGTAATCTGCTGTCAAAAAATTACAAGTTTTTAAAAAAATGTGCGAAAACAAAAAAATATTTTTATTGGATTTACTATTAGAAGAAATTAAGAACGAAGAAATTTTACTGAAAAGCATGTGCAAAGAAGATAAAGTTCATCCATTATTTAAAACCAGAACTGATGAAGGCTTTTTTTAAACTTCAATAAATAGAAATTTATTGAAAGATAAATAGAAATTTAGGCAATTTTTTACATTAAATATTGCTTAGTTTAATTATATACTGGACTTGATAAAGAAGAGATCTAAGACAACCGGCGGCTGACGCCTAGTTGCCTCGGAGAATTGTTCCGCGGCGTCTGTAGCTCCAGCGGTTGACGCTCCCAAAAACGGAAAAAGAATTGTCATAAAACAGTACTAGGCGTCAGACGCTGTTGGCAACAGCGTGCGTCAAACCGCCCCATAGGAAACGCACCTTAAGCGTTTTTTTTAATAGCGGTGTCTTTAGTGACATAGTTAGTGTCAGAAAGTTTTACATTTCTCAAACCAAAAAATGTCGGAACTATTTGGATGTCCCTAGTAATTTTTGGGAAAGCTCTCAAATTAAAAAAGTCGAGTCTGATCCCCAAAATGGAAAAAAAAATACAATTTGGCTTATCAAAATTTAATAATGCTTAGAAAAAAAAATATTTGTTTATATTTTCTTTGTGCAACTGTTATGAAATGGTTTCACAACTAGTTTGAAAAATTGTACTTCAACCCCTAAATGTTAAAAAAATAAAACGTTTTAATAACCGATCGGTTTTTAAAAAAAGTCACTTATCCCAAAAATTTAAAACAACAATTTTCACGATTGGCAGTTTGGTGGCATAGGCCTAAGTACCATGGTTATAGTATGAAAAATGCTTTTAAACGAGTTGACAATACTTTTACGACTGCATTATTTTAGTATTTTGGCGTAACTTGGGTTAAATAATTGTTTACACTAGGTTTAGTCAAAAAAAGTTACTTTAAAAAAAATGGAAAACAAATGAACGAAACCCCGGAAACCAAAACCCCGATCGGTTAGTGAACGTTTGTTGCCGCTTTAAAACCTCTTTTTGCAGCGAATATATGCTGTATGAAAAAAATATCAATTGGGTAAATTTTTCACACAGTCTGAACCGTAAAAAAAAATACAACGCAGGTTTATAAAATTAGTCACTTTCAGTCCTGGTTGCCCGTGTGTTTATTTATCAAATAGTGTGTATGTCATAGTCTCTTTGGTAAAATTTTTGAAAGAAAATAAAATTTAAAAAATAAAATTGGTAAAATGTATAAAAATTAAATATTTATATTTTAATAACTTAATTGTAACCTAAAATATGATATTTTTAATAAAGGAGGCATAAGTAACAGTTTTTTTTCTTATCAATGTTTTTTTTACAACACCTTACCATTTCTTTAAAAATCAACACCTTTTTGCTTACCACAGCGCAGCTATCTATGGGCAGCAATATGTCATGTTCTTCGATAACAGACAATAATTTAAAGCAAATTTTATTACTACACTCTAATGGAACAGAAGTAAGGAGGTCAAACTTACTCTATATAACCGCGCAGCGACCTTATGCAATAGTAAGGAATCCTGAGCAAGACGAAATAAGTAATACAACTAGGATCTCAAGCAGAACGGCTACAGTGAGAGTTGGATAAGGAAACAATCGATAAATATCAAGAAAAAAGACAAGAAACTCTAATTTAAACAAGACATCACAGGACCAAATATTTATAATTATTCCGTATATTAAAGGAATTTAAGATTCGCCGAATAGCGAATAAGTATAATAATAAAACAGTATGTAAATCCTAAACCACCTAAAGGTATTCTTACTAAAACGAGACTAGACAAAATGTCTCAAAAAAATGACTGTATCACAAATTCCCTGTGAATGTGGAGAGGTATACATCGGGAAATAAAAAAATCTGCTCATAATTAGAGTTAAAAAACATAAAAAAACATACGGAACGAGGTAAACGTCGGAATCAGGGATTCCGAACACGCGTGTCAAAGAAACACGGCATAAAATGGTCGGAACCAAATTTAGTGATAAAGAAACCCACTGGAAAAAAAGACAATTTAATTGCAAACAATCAAAATGTATTTAGCAAGCTTAGTATCGACATTCCGAATATCCGGCAGCCGTTACTGAACCGGCCAAGCTTCGGTGAACAACGGAATAAGTCGTAGGTTTTAAGAATAGTTTTTAGTTATCACTTGAAAACGGTTGGAGATACATCACTTACCGAAACTTTGTGTATCAATTAACAAATAATCATAATGAAAGTCCAAGATTTTAGTGTTATTAAAACCTTAACAATGTCTAACACTTTAAAAGAAACGTTGCCCTTTACGCTTTCCTGACAAGGCAAAGAATCTCTAAACTGCATAATTAATTGTTTTCGGCGAGAAGTAAAGTGATGGAAAAACCTGTCAAGTTGACGACAAACATTTTTTTTCATGAAAACGGTCAAATCCTGTGTAGGCAGAGAGATGTTTGGGACATTCTACAAATAATAATTTTAACAATGGTAAGCAGTACAAAAAATAAATAGCGTCTTTCCAACAAGACAAGCAATTTTAAATTAGGTTTAATAGGAATGCCTCATAATGATATAAAAAGGTTACATTACTGTGGATACCTGGATACACCGGCCTAGAGGGTAATGAATCCGCAGACGGCCAAGCAGTTCATATCAGCTTGGACACAAAGAGAAAATCTTCGGTACTGGCATGGACTACGGGTCTCAGACACTCGAAGGCCTTCATAAGCCCACCGAACCAACAATGTACTGTCAAACTACTGGAGCAATCAAGGGTACACCTTAAAACTCTACTGGGACTGTACACGGGACACTGCAAATTAAATACCACATGCACAAAATCGGCCTAGCGGAAGACGCCGAGTGCCGCATGTGCATGGAGGATGAATCGGCAGACACACATGTGTTCGTGCCCAGCACTGGCACGCCTAAGATTTGCAATCCTTGGCAATAACACCTTGTTGCCGGGGAGGTGAAAGATCTCTCTCCCAACAGGATCATCGGATTTGTCAGGAGTCTGGACTTGGTGGGAGTAATAAAGGGTGTGAGCCACAATAGACCGATCGGTCGCGGTGGAAGGGTGTTATACCCACTCACTTTAAACCTACCTACCTACTTAATGATATAAGATGTTGTCATCCAAAAATAGTATTAAAAGTAACGTTTAAAATAAGTAGGGAACCCAAAATACTTAGCCCTTATTACCTAATTAATAGTCGCTGTTACTTCAGTTGAAGCAATCAAGTAAAATTTATAGTTGTTTATTAAAACTTTTCTTTCCAAATGGTAACGTTAATCCAAAAATGATGAACTTGCATTTTTGTGGACTTTTAAAACTACTTCCATTATTTCAGCAAAAGCTCAGTACATGTTAGCGGTAACATATTTTCCCCGTTTTTCCATGATTAATATCAGGCACTGTGACAGTAACGGGAAATTGAGAATATTTTATATGGCTAAAGTAAATTATGCCATTTCGTTTTTATTTCTGCCCAGTAATGCCCTAACAAATTGGTATGAATTGTTCTCGTTTTAATTTTATGCAAAATAACAATAGCACCGGTGGATAATGAAATTATTTTAAACATTTTCGCTGAGCGTTGGGAAAATGAAATGAACTGTGTAATAAATGTTACAAAATAGTTGGTAATAAATGTTTTAAATTTATTTTATAGCTTTTTGGAGCAGTTAACATTACATATTTTTATTTCTTTAATCATGTGAAAAATAATTTGTCAATATTTTATTATGTAATACTTAAAACACATTTATTGCTGTTCACAATATTATGACACTTTAAATTTTATGTATTAATAAGATAGTAATTTGTAAAAATTTAAAATAATTTTGGCTTTTAGCAATTTTTCATAAATTCGGTCTTTTTATTTATTTTAAAAATATTAGACCAAATAATATCAAGCATACTACCTACATCTTTTAAACCTAACTAACGAAAAAAAAAATATGCAATATACAGTGACCCCCAAAAAAGATGGAAACATTGCAGGTTTTTGATTATGTTTACGTGGCCTCTGAAGCCTTTATTTTTAAAGACAGAAAAAGTTTTGAAAAAAAAAAATTGATTTTCTATATTATCCTAAAATTATCAGCAAAAAATATCGCCATAAAAAAAACATATTAGTATTAAGAAAGCTATGTATGAAAACAATAAAATTGTTTTCATACATTTGATTTCGATATTTTAAAAAGTTAAAGTTTATTATTTTAACTATTAGGCATAATTTATATTGCTTCCTTGTCTATGGGCTATTTAGAAGAACAAAAATCGCTATTTTGCGTCTTTTTTATGATAGCAATAATGTGACGACAGTTCAAAGAAAATATAACTAATTATATCCTTAACAATGGGTACCATCTATAGATACTATTAAATTCATAGTAAGAAAGTTTATTTAACGAAAAAGCATAAAAATAAAAAAGGACTGTGGCACGCCATGAAAACGTTTTGGATATCCTCGTTTTTTCCAGGATAATTATTATATTTTTTCTGTTGGACTAGCAGTAACTACTTTTAATAATTTTAGATAATCTTGAAATATCAATCTCTGAACTTAATAAAACAGATTATAAAATTTATTCAACTTTAAAATTTTACAAATTTTATCCTTATAAATTTATGTCCGTCCAAAATCATTCTGAACAAAACATGCAGGACCGACCTGTGTATGCATTGGAAATAGCTAGTTTAATGCAGCAGAATCCAGAGTTTTTAAATAAAATTCTATTCACCGACCAGTCTTCTTTTACCATGGCAGATATGTTTAATCATAAAAATAAACATTATTGGTCCAGAGTAAACCCTTACCGAATTCAGCAACATAACAATTTTATTGTTTCCATGGCTTTTGATACTAATATAAAACTTTCTTGCACTTTATTAATATATTAAGCTAAAATGTCTCAAAAATGGTTCACCCAAATATTATCAATGCATTTATAATTGAAATCGGAAAAAAGATTTGTCTTTGTAGCGCATAATATACAGGGTGTTCAATTTAAAAAGTTGAAGTTGCCTATATTTTTCCTTTTTTTATAGCAATATGTTTTACTGATAATTTCAAAAGATAATATGAAAAAAATCTACAATTTTTATATAAAACTTTTTTTTCTGTCTTTAAAAATAAAGGCTTCAGATGCCACGTAAAAATAATCAAAGATCCTATACATAAATTTGTGTAAACCTGTTTTCCTAAGAGCTTAATTAAGATTTCACAATTAAAATGTAGTAGGCCTTGGCAGAAAAGACCATTTTATAAAATAATAAAAAACATAAACAATTTCCTAAGAACACTTTTTTTAGTTTTTACTTGAACTTTAAACACACACTTAATAATTTAAGTTTATATTGATTCATAAAAAGATATAGCAAATTTTATTTCAATTGTATTTGCAACACAAGTATCATATTATTGTGGTTGTATTATTGGACAGAGATATATCAAAATTATTTTACGTCAATTGAGTTTAACTAAAAAAACGGGTGTACACACTTATAGTACCTGAAGAATCTTAATTTTTAGTTTTTTTGATTTAAATGTAAAAGGGAAAATACAAAAATTATAAATTACACTGACCAACATTCTAAAACTTTTTGCCTTCCTGGAATGATTGTGGCTGGATTTTATATATTTTGGCCTGCTGAATCCAGATCTGGCTTCCCGATTTTCGATATCAGCCTTCAATAATGAGGGGGAGACACATGTTTTGATATTAAGCAAAATTCAATAAAAACTCACTTTAATACTGATTTATTAATTTAAAAAATAAAGGTATGATACATTTTAGTAACAGTTAATTTATGTTCAGTATAAATATTTTCAAGTGTTATTTTATTTTAATATTCATTTTCTTGAACTCTTCCTTTATAAGAAAGACTGGATGTGTCCCCTAAGGGTCCAGCAATACGGCTAACATATTCGGGCTCCACTTTCCAGTATATCTTTTCTCTATCGATGCGATGTCTTGGTGAAATCGTTCCCCATGCTCGTCCGATATAGCTCCTAGATTTTCAGGAAAAAGTCAAATGGGAATGGAGAAAGTGAAGTTTTAGGGACATGTTGCATTTTAAAATATGATAGGCCGTGAGCAGTTCTTCCACGAGTTCACGATAATTTTCTGACTTGGTGTTTCCAAGAAAATTTTTGCAAACACTTTCAAATGCATTCCATGCCCGTCTTTCATGGTCACTTAAAATGTCCGTGAAGTTGGCATCTTTACAGAGTTGCCTTTTAAATTTTGGGGGCCAACAAAATTCCTTCTTTAATTTTGGCTTCACTTATACGTGGAAATTTCTCTTTTAAATAGTTGAAAGCATTTCCGTTTTTATCCAGTGCTTTTACAAAATTTTTGATCAATCTAACTTTATGTGGTGGAGGTAAATATATTTTTTCTTTCTGAACTAACGGTTCTCGGGTCAAAAATTTTTTAAATCAACTTCTATTTTTTCACGTGGAGGCCAAACCTTTATTTTATAATGTTTGTCTCTTGCACAGCTGTCCCACTCACACAAAAAGCAGCAGTATTTTTTTGTATCCTGACTACGTCCTGTCAATAACGCTACCACTTTCAAATCTGCACATATATTCCATTTGTGATCTTCGTACTTTATACATCTGAGTCTCATCTTTTAGATTGTCTATGTTTCTTTCATATTACCGAATGAGCTATAGGAACGGATGGATGTTCATTTCCAGTATAAAAATAAAACAGCTTTTAGACTTGTTTTAGACGAATCTATGAATAGTCTCCATTTATCGGGCGTATATGGTAAGTTCAGTTCGACCATTACGCCAGGAATATCATGGCAAAATACTAAATCACCGTCCGCTGCAAAAAAAATTGTGAGAGTAGATTCCCTTTTTCTGTAGATGGACACCTTAACTCCTTTTCCAAGAGGTTCCACTGCTGCAGGCGGGATCCGAAAGTTCCGCTATTGTTTTCGGGAGGTCCAATACGAACAAGGTCATTAATTCACCTTGAGTGATTAAATGAGGTGTATCGGGCAAATCAATGGAACTAGGGATGTAGCTTGGTCCGGCTTCTGGCGAAGTACTTTGAGAGTCTGATTCCGAATCAAGCGTGTAACTCTCAGGTGGTTGGGGAATGGGTAATGAATTGTCATGGGGTACTGGTCGCATTGCAGACGGAACATTGGGATACTGAATGCTACGCTTAGTTTTGCTAGTAATTCCTTTGATATTCGTCATGCAAAAATAACAATCATCTACGTGATTACAGGTGCCCTCAAACCATTGGAACTGCAAATGACATAGAGTTATGCGTACCTTTTAGCCATCCCGTCAATGTTCTCGAACACGAACTGCAACACACTTTTGGGGCCCAGGACTTATCTTGATCATCAATTTTACATCCAAAGTACAGTTCATAAGCCTTTTTTACTAGTGAAGATATCGGTTTTGGTACGCCTTCGCGGTAACTTCGCCACAAATATAACAGAATTTATAAAGCTTTATTAACACAAATTCGCGTGACATTTTCTTCCCGTAGATCTATCTAATCGAAAAATCAACAGATGTTTACTAAATGATTATAAAATAACGACTAAAGGGATATTTCAAGCATAGATCCACCTACCTGTCCATAATAATGGGTCGCCCATTTATTACCCCTCTACTAGACTCTTCCGAGAAATCTGAGGCTAATAAAAACATTTGAGGGTTAGTTGTATATTAGTATAAGTCCAAATATTACAAATCACACGATTTTTTTATAGGGAGGATTTTTCTGTTAGACAGTGTATTGAATCGGTTGGTCACTTTATGGTTAGCAAAATCATAATAAAAAAAACTAGAGATTTGTAATACAACTGAAAACATTAAAAAAAAATTATATTTTATTTCAAAATCTGCATGACAACTTTGAATTATATTTAAACAACTTTTTTAAATAACTTTTTAGATACCAAGCAAACTAACCTCACAAAAAAGATTGTCCAAAGAAGTTGTCTATGTCTATTAGTTTTAGGAATAATTTTTTTATACATGTCTAACTTTTGCGATCACTATATAACAATTACTTTAAAAATAAGTTCCGTAAATTTTGTTTTACAATAATTATTATTAATATAACATAACATATAATTTAAGCTTTTTGCTGGATGAAACCACTTTGGTGCAGCCACAAACCGAAGCTTTATTATGAATAATATAGCATTTTCATTTTTTTAAAATTAAATTAATTTGATGGTTACTTGATAAATCTTCATTTTTACTTAAAGATAATTTTAATTTTAAAAACAAAACTTATATTTACAACGTGTAAAAAATAATATACTTACACTAGAGCTTCAAGACAGTTTACATTTTTCTAGGTAGTCCGAAAAATGGTCAAGAAGATATTTGGGATCATTACTGTATCTATAACATCTGTTTTTTACAATTATTTACTGAAATGATGTAATAATAGTGAATTGCTTTCTTCCAGTTAATCTTTCAAAATACACTGTTTTTAATTTTAATAATTTCCAAGGATTTCAAAAGAGAAAGTTTTTACCTTTATTAGTGTGGCGAAGAGTAGTTTTAACTAACAAAAAGCCTGAATTATCTTTTTTAGAAAATGAATCCACCGCAGTAGTGTAAAATATATTACATTTCAAATAAAAAATTGCAAAAAAAAAATTCTAAAAATCTCAGGTGCTAAGAACTTTATATATTTATCCTTTTTTAAAAAGCAAACTTATCAGTATTTTAATAAACCCAGATTTGTCGGATATTTATTACAATTATTGATTTATGACGGAAAATTTCATAAGCCCATTTTATTTGGCTAAAAGAAGGGCTAAGATATGAGATATGAATTCTCCAGGTATAAAAAAACTTTAAAAATAAAGCTTTATGATGATTTAAAATGGATAAAACAAGAAAACTTTTAAAGAGATTTAAAGTTTAACGCCAAGTAATAAAAAAGCAATTATTGTTTTGATGGCCTCCTTTGGTTTAACAAAAGTTTTAAGAACAACAAAAGCTCTAAAAGTAAATTTATGTCTTAGAATATGTTTAGATAAAACAAGATTTAACTAAAAACTTTTTTATTTTTCTAGATTCAGTAAGACAAGTATATTAAGTAAATGTAAGCTTTATATAAAGGATTTTATAGTTTCATTCCCTACTCTAAAAATTATGTATCTCCATTACCAGTCTGTATGACCAAAAAGGAAAAAACAATACATTATTTTACAAGATTTTTAATTTTCTTAAAGTAGCACAATTATGTTTCAATGATGTTTTGTATAGTAACACCTATCTAAAAACAAAGAAAAGAAACACTTTGTTTTAGACTTTTATTAAGTTTGTAGTTTATATTATAACATTTAAAGGTTAAAAAAAATAATTAAAAAAGAAAAAAAAATTATTTTTCAATATGTACTTATATTTGGTATGTAAAGGGGAACAATTCTGGTATATAATAAAATATATATTGTTAAAAGGGGTGAAGTTAAAAAAAATATAAATGAAACTTGGTTGTGGCTGTGTGCACGTAAGAATTTGGGAAATGAAGAGACTTTGTATTTCGTGCAAATGTTTATTAAAAAATCCTAGCAGAGCGCTTTCGGTAAACCCATCATCAGTGCTATCACAAACAAGAAATGAACTTTAAAAGAAAGATTGAAAAATTTTGTTGGAACATTTTAAGGAAATTTTAAAAAAATGTATTTAGTGATTTTTAATTTTTTTATATATTTTAAAATTTATTTTGCGTGAAATTAAACATTAAATATAGTATATCAATGTGAAGTGATGAATTTAGTATACTTGGTATGTAAAAGAAAAAACAAAAGAAAATAAAAGTTCAAAACTTACTCGTCGTCAAGCAGGAGCCGCAGCAAATTTGAGCCAACAAAACATTTAGAGGGCTTCAATAAAATATCACATTATTACACAAATTTAAAATAAAAGTCAAATAACATTAATATTTGTTACATTTTCCCTTATTAAAGGGTGAAATTTAAAAAAATTTTTCTAAAAAAACTATACCATTTTGTGGAAAGACGAACATGTGATTATGTTAGGTTAGGGAACCAGTTGTACTGACGTATAAAAAGGATAGGCAATCAATTTTAAAGGGTATAAAAAAGTACTACTCCGAGGTTGTTTAGAGAGTGGTTGTTAAGAACTGTAAAATTATTATGTTTAAAGGCTGTGTTCGAGAAATGGGATAAAAACCAATTTTAAGTAATGAAAATTTGTTATAACTTTAATACAATTAAGAAATCGTAATTTGTAGTAAATCCTGACAAATGTGAAATTATTTATGAAAAAACGGGTGGGCGCGTTCAAGAATCAGATTGAGATATTTTATTTTGAAACTTTAATATAACTGAGAAATTTTTACTTAAACAGAAACGTAAATTATAATGAACTATGAAAAAATTTGAAAATTGTTTTGTTTGAGAAACGTTACAGACTGAAAATTTGGTTTTTCAAATGAAAAACTCCAAAAAGAAAAAATATTTTAAAATTTTTTTAAAAACCTTTTTTAAAAAAGAAGAAATTTTGAAAAAGAAAAATTAATATCTAAAGGTCCCTAATTCTTTTCTCCTGACATTCCCAGGGTCTAGCAAAAAGCTCACAAGGTTGGGAAAATAGTAGAGGAGATGTTAGTGGAGTTAGAAAGGAAGCGTGCGTTGTTAGATAGGAGATTATTATGGTTATAAGGAGGACATAGCGGAGAAGGAGTGTGAGGTTCTTTGAGACCCCCAGGAATGGAGGTGGCCGAGTGCAGCAGACAAATGAAAAACTTTAAATTAATTGACTGTTATGTTTGGGTCAAAAATTGTTTTTAATAAATTGAATTGTTGAAAAAAAAAATGGAAATCATGTAATATGCAAAGAACAGGGACGTTGGATCTCTCAAAAATGGGGCTAAAGCGTAAATTGTTTTTTCATCATCGAGTGATTTAGTTCATAAGACGCCTATGTAAAGGTAAAAAGATCTATTAAGGTTAACTTGAGTGTTAAGACATAAGTTGTTGGTATTGAGCTCTTTGTTTATTTCTATGTCTTCGAGAAAATCTAGTCTATTAAAGTTTTAGGTGTAGTATTGTGCAAGATTTTTGAATTTTTTGGGACTACAGTTGTGTTTGAGTTCTTTTAAATGTGTGCCAAAAGCCGAAGTTGATCTTGTTAGATGTTCTGTTATTCTAGTTTTAAGGGGTCACATGTTCTACCAATATAAGAGCTATTACAAGAGTCGCAATTTTTCATTTGTCTGCTGCACTCGGCCTACCTCCATTCCTGGGGTCTCAAAGAACCTCACACTCCTTCTCCGCTATGTCCTCCTTATAACCATAATAATCCCCTATCTAACAACGCACCGCTTCCTTTCTAACTCCACTAACATCTCTCTATTTTCCCAACCTTGTGAGCTCTTTGCTAGACCCTGGGAATGTCAGGAGAATGAGTTAAAATATTTTTTTTTTTGGAGTTTTTCATTTTGAAAAAACCCAAAATTTTTAATCTGTAACGTTTCTCAAACAAAACAATTTTCAAATTTTTCATAGTTCATTATAATTTACGTTTCTGTTTAGAAGTAAGAATTTCTCAGTTATATTAAAAGTTTCAAAATAAAATATCTCAATCTGATTCTTGAACGCGCCCCCCCGTTTTTCATAAATAATTTCACATTTGTCAGGATTTACTACAAATTACGATTTTTAATTGTATTAAAGTTATAACAAATTTTCATTACTTAAAATTGTTTTTGATCCCATTTTCGAACACAGCCTTTAAACATAATAATTTTACAGTTCTTAACAACCACTCTCTAAACAACTTAGTACTCTTTTCTATACCCTTTAAAATTGATTTCTTCCATCGTCAGTACAACTGGTTCCTAACCTAACATAATCACATGTTCGTCTTTCCACAAAATGGTATAGTTTTTTAGAAAAATTTTTAAATTTCACCCTTTAATAAGGAAAATGTAACAAATATTAATGTTATTTGACTTTTATTTTAAATTTATGTAATAATGGATATTTTATTGAAGCCCCTAAATGTTTTGTTGGCTCAAATTTGCTGCGGTCCTGCTTGACGACGATAAGTTTTGAACTTTTTTTCTTTTGTTTTTTTTACATACCAAGTATACTAAATGCATCACTTCACATTGATATACTATATTTAATTTTTTAACAAAAATAAATTTTAAAATATATAAAAAAAAATAAAAATCACTAAATACATTTTTGGAAATTTCCTAAAATTTTCCCAACAAAATTTTTCAATCTTTCTTTAAAGTTCATTTCTTGCTTGTAGATAGCACTGATAATGGTTTTACAGCGCTCTGCTAGGTTTTTTTAATAAAAAACTGCACGAAATACAAAGTCTCTTCATTTCCTAAAAAAATATGCCAAACCCTACAACTTTTGACGCACATTTTATTAAAATAAGTTTGATACCAAAAATATGATAACCGATTATTTGAAATAGTGCCTTTGAGTTTGTTTAATTTCCTGGAATTCCACTAGTAAAAATTTGTGTCTTTTGCTTAAATGTTTTTTTTGAGGTAAGCGGAATAATTTTAATAAATTGGTTTAGAAAAGGAAATAAAATTGCAACCAGTTTGTCCCATAGAACTTTTTTGGCAAGAATTATAATTTAATTTGTAAACATAGCTTTTTTGTTTTTTGCGTTGATCAAACATATAAAGGTTAAGACAAAGTTTTTAATATTAATAGTATATTGTTTTATTATGAGAAAAAGTGACACTTTTTGGAGGAAGCCACATAAAGTTAGTTTTACTTGAAATGAAACATTTAAAGTTGGAATAACTTATTAATTATTAATATTAATAATATTAGGTACGTATACAGTACAGGGAAAAAATGCCACTTTTGTTTCGGCGAATTCTTTGATATTTTCAAACTAGTTTTGTTAATACCAAATTTAAGTATTAATTATTTGTTACCCAAAATTGTTAAAGAGCAATGTAGAAGGCGCGTGGGTCTTTATTTTAAGTATTGCTGAGATTTAAAGCATCATTTTGACAGTAAAAATAGTACTGTTTAAGCTGTTAGTCCAGTAATTGAATTACGCAAAGCTATAAATAAATCTGTACAGTTTTCATTTGTGGCGCAATTCTTAGGTCTTCGCGAATGCTTTCGAGCGAGAAAAAGTTTATCACGATTCCGTCGAGGGAACCCGCTGAAAATGGCCTTTAAAATTCCCAAAAATTGAGTTTCCCGCGCATATATGCCAAAATATGGGAATTAGAGAATTTTTGTTTAGACAAAAATGAAGATTACCTCGAAATCTATCTAAAATCCTACAATTTTTTTCGCAACACCAAAATTTTTGCAAAAACGGCCGTCGAAAAATCCATAACATTCCACACTGGATAAATGTCGTTGTAGGCTAAAAAATGCAGATGGGCAAAACAATTTTTTATCAAAACGCAAGAAAGATGGTAAAGGAAATTTTCTGGGATCATTGAACACTGGCTAAGGTCTTATAATAAAAAAGAAAGGTTGATAACAAACCATTCTTTCAAAAAATATCAATAAATTAATGAGATACTCCAAAAATATTGTGAAAAAAAATTTTTTCCTCCTTTTTTAATATTCTAGAAAAATCAGAATGGACCTCAACTCATATGCAATAATAGGTACGGGTTTTCCCATTCCGATGAACTTTAAATAATTAAAAATGTACATTATTGCCCAAGTAATGGAATAGTTCGTCCGCTCGCTTATAAGTGAATCCATGAGATAGCGGCATTCTAGCTGTAGAGAGGCAGCTGAAATGACGGGACTTTTGGGTCTCTACTTGGCACGCCTAGGGCGAGCCTTCGGCTTTGCCAAGTAATCTTTAGCTGACAGAGATACAGCTAAACATTACTTGGTAAATCCTAGGGCGAGCCTTCGTCTAATCACGAGCGTTCTTACTGGACATTGTCAACTACGAAAACACCTTTTTAGAATGGGTATAAATGATACAACTCTGTGTAGAGGTTGTGAATAGAAAGACGAGACGGTGGAGCACATCCTTTGTGACTGCCCTGCACTCTCGTCCAAGAGAATATCCCCTCGGTGACGTTCTCACCTACTTTAAATCAGTAGGATGGGCAGCGTACTGAGTGAGGAGTCCCCTTTAGGAGGTAGCACAACGGGCCTACTGAGGCCTAGGTGCAGTAATGTTTATCACGTTCGCACTTTCAGATAAAGATACAGATTGGGTCTCGTTATCTCATCGATTTTTCGAAAACCGAAGACCAATTTTGTAGATTACAAGGCGATCTTTATTTTTTGTCAACACAAAAATTTTCCAATTCACATATTTTGGCAGATATTAACGGGAAACCGTTGATGTTGATAAACCTATTTTCGCTTAA
>JAHBCN010003205.1:0-78638 GCA_019359885.1 Listronotus oregonensis
AAAAAATTTTGTTAAACCTTTATCCCGGATTTTAAAAAAATTTATTATGTCAGGTTCCCCCTCAAACAAAAAAAAAAATTTTTGATGTTTTTTTTAAAAAAACTAACCTATTTTAAAAAAATTTTTAAAATCCCCCCCAATTTGTTATTAAAAAACTTTTTTGGGGTCCTTTTACCTGTATCTCCTAGGGAAAGGGGCGTAGAAAAATTTTTTGGGGAAATTTTCCCCTTTTTGGTTTTTTTTTAGATTCCGAAATTCCCCCTTTTTGGGAACCATTTTATCTACCGGGATTGTGAACTGAAACCGTCAAAAATGACTATTTTTCAAAATGAGGGCATGGCAAATAAGGCTATGTCAGAGACTGAGGGGGCTGTAAAAATTTCGTTTGCGGCAATAAAAGTTTTACAAAAAAATAGGACGGTAAGCCGCAAACCCCATCTTTTTATATTTTATAATAAGAAAGTTGGTTTATAAAACTACACGAAAACTGGACACCCTGTACATGGTTTGCATTGTGTCATGTTATTTATTTATATGATACCTTTAATAGAATCGCTAGATAAACAAAAAAAACATTTTTTAAAGAAGTTTATTTTTCAACAAAAATGTAAACATATATAAAACAAAACTAACAATATTTTATAAATAGTTAGGAGCTATTTTTTCTTATAAAGACAGTCTAAATTCTAACATTGTCTAAAAATCTACATTAGACCGAATAGGTAATAATATCATAATACAGATCGTAGATAAACCCTTAAGTAAGCCACATTATTTTTTTAAATACCTTTTTTTTATTAAGAAACCGTATAAATATTTGATTATTTGGTGTATCTATGCGTAATAAATCAAAAATTATGCCTTTTTTAGTTTTCTGACAAGTATTTACAAATAAATACATTCAAAATAAGCATATTCTAAATTAAAAATTCTTAAGAATAAAATACCGATACATCTAATGAATAGGGAGAGATTTTGTTCATTTGTTTTTGCATACTTCATTCTCAATTTAAAAACAATTATTATTTTTTTTACTAGAGGCATCCTTGCCGCTCGGCCTTGCGAGAGAGAAGAAAGGAGAATAGCAGTAAAACCCTTTCTCTTTTGCTCCACGTGCCTAATTGGTCGGCGGGAAGTGGTATGAACCCCGCTGATTGGCGGACGAATACCTTCCCCTAATCAGGCACGTGGAAAAAATTTTACTTTCTTCTTTCCTTTTTGTACTTTCGCATTTTTTTCTGCTTTAAAAACATATAAATAAAACCTTTAAAAAAAGGCATATATTTTGAATCACAAATATATACATATTACTCTCTTTAAAATTTTTTAAAAATTTTAATGTTAGATTTTTTAAATCCCATTAAAATATATTAAATTTAATTATATTATTTTTTTTAAATTTTAAAATTTTATATAAATTTAATTTTTATTTTAATATCTATATATATATAAAAAAAAAACATTGTAATGATATATTGGTTTTACGATATTATATTTTGATATGACTAAATGTTTTTTTATTAGACTATCAGAAAAATTATTGTACTTTTTAATGATTACTATTATATTCACATATACATCTTTTGTTCCTAACGAGAAATCAACAGGGCTATATTGTAGTCTTTTCTAAATAAAAAAAAAAAAATATAACCATCTTGTGCTTTATTTTTGGTAGAATCTAATAGTAGAAGATCCGAACCTAAATTGACCTTCACCGGGCTGATAATAAAATGAAAGGTTTTTTAAAATAAATTTAGTATATTAGAAAATGTATAAATAATGGCTTTGCCAAAAAAATTCTGGAC
The DNA here is from genome assembly GCA_019359885.1 of Listronotus oregonensis. Lineage (NCBI taxonomy): Eukaryota > Metazoa > Arthropoda > Insecta > Coleoptera > Curculionidae > Listronotus > Listronotus oregonensis. The sequence goes on from JAHBCN010003205.1 coordinate 1,806, forward strand.
AGGCTATTTTTAATTATTAATTTAAAAATAATTTTAAATTAAAAGTTGCAACATTGATCTTCATCGGTCAACAACAATAAGATGTTGCTACGCCTTTCTGAGGTACATCGCCGTAACTAAGTTGCCGTACCCGATCTATTTTTCCGGCAAGCTCATGTGTCCGGAACAGGACTCTCTGACCATTGACCGATGAAGCTCAAGACTCCATCACGAACTGCATCCGGGCCGTTATTACACTTTACAGCCGTGGAACCGAGCCCTAAATCTTAAGGATTTATAACCTCTACTGCACTGTCCATAGATCTACGTGCGCTCTTGATCGGTGTTTGTAACATTATTATTCCTTTTACTTCTGTCCCTCTTCCCACTTCCTCCTTCGTCGAAAACCTCTACCAATACTTCACACCGTGGAACCGTGGTTACTCCTTGTAACCGGGCCCACAAAACAAAAATAAAATAAACAAAAATAATCTCCTAGAAACTGCCGCTGCTCCACCCCACTTAGCGTGACTGGTACCACCTTTCGGGCTCAATCCCAACTATGGGACGAGTTGCTCCTACCATTTCTCCTTAATCCCAGGAGTGGGTCACAACCCTAACTAACACAAACCGCAGGTATACCAGCACCAGGGCGCTCTATTACTACACTTCACTACACTTTGGTTGCTACCTCTGGTACCATGCTCTGATCATGGTTCTTTCGGGTTCCACATCCTTCCAGGGACTTTCCTCTATACTTTCACAAACTTTTACAGTGGTAGCATCGCGGTTAGCCACGAAGGCGGCACCTGGTGCAACACCCCGCGATGACTATTTCTACACGCGCTACTTCTGGAACCAGGCTTCGACCACGGTCTCTCCGGGTCCGAAGCTCTTTTAGCCACTCCTCTCTTCACTTCTACCAACTTTCACTGCGGTTAGCAACGGAGGCGGCACCTGGTGCAACACCCTGCGTAGGCTATCTTCTACATCCGCTACCGCTGGTATCCATCGAGAACCACCTTTGGTTTTTTTACCAGCTCACCCTGAATTCTCCCCTTAACCTTCTTCTAAAATCTCCTGGCTCTATAAGCACGGTTAGACCACTTTCCTGGCCGTCGTCTTTATATCATTTTTTAATTAATAATTAAAAATAGCCTGCCCAGGTTTTTTTTAGCAAACACATTTTTTATACATTTTGTAATATACTTAATCTATTTTAAAATACCTTTTATTCTATTATCAACTCAGTAAAGGTCGATTTAGGTTCGGAACTTAAACTATAACAGAGAAAACTTAAAAAAATATTTAAATTAAAACAAACGAGACTTAACATAAAATTAACTTTTTTTAATGGGACACCTTATTTATTGCTTCGTTTTTGTGGAGTACCACTTTCTTGGTACGTTTTGGTACCAGCAGTTAATTTAATTTTATGGTTTATTTACCAATAATGTATTAAAAATTAAAACTAGTAATAAATGCCAGACTTTGATAGAATATTAGATTTTTTTGTTCTGACATTTCAGGTATTTATCGCCACCTTTTTTTTCTAATTTACATTGCAATTTTCTTAATAAACTTAATTAATTATGTTGTTACTAAAAATAAATACAAATTCTTTTTTACTCAAATAAATAAAAAAGAGACGCTTTCAAAAACGAAATGGGGTGTCTCATCAAGAAAATTTTAATTTTATGTCGTTTTTTTAAATTTTATTTTAAATAATTTTCTTTAGTGTTCTTTAGGATTCTACGGGAAAAAATAAGAAAATGGCTTCTTTACAGTTTTTTAATATGAGGAAAGCCGCAAATATGGCTCTGTTCAGCCCTTGTTGAATGACCACGTACACTGAGCACCAATTTTATTATATGTACTACCATTTTTTCTGTAAGTATATTATATCAAAGTGAAAATTGCCATAATTTGTAATATAAATATATAAAATTGCTGGCCAGTGTACTAATTATATTCTCTATATATCATTGGTATTCTATGATGCCTTAAATAAGTTTTTTGGTGCTAATTTCTACGATAATACTGTGGCATTTTTTTTTGCTAGGTTAACATCACAGTTTTATTTTAAAGCATTTTAGAATACCAGAAACAATATTATATAGAGTCAGTTTTTAAGAAGTTGCTGTACAAAGAAAAGCTAATTATAAATGTTTTTAGTAAAAATAAATTATACAGGGTAGTAAAAAAATTTAACTTAACCTTAAAAAATAATAAACAAATTAAAATCAATATGTTTTTGTTTTCCGTATTTGGTTATATTTTAGACTCTAGGCTGATTTAAGATTCCAAAAAAAAACATGTTTTAAAAGCCTACCTTTATGGATTTTGACAGCCCTGTATATTTCGCTTTATATAGCGTTAATTATGTTATAATGTTTTAAACAAAAAGATAATCTGAAGTTTAATTTCTTTAATTAAAATTGTCCTACTCAAAAACTTCACAGAATTAATTTCAAATTAAAGTTTTTATTTTAATTCTGACAAGAAAACTAAAATAAAATTATTAAACGTTGCTAAAGGTTTATTTGGCGTTTAAAACGTTATAACAAAAATTTTTTGAGAGTATTTTTATCAAATAAAAACTGCTGCAAGGACGAAAAAGAATATTTTGTCTAGAGTTCACAAGCCATTCTTGTCTTAATGTAAATAAACTAAAGTATTCCCTTAGACATGAAAATTCTAAAATTTTATTTTTCAATACGTAATTGCTTTTTATTACGTTTGATAACAAAAAATCTAAATGAAATAGATACCTATTCTTTTTACTCAAAAAATTGTTTTTTTACTTTTTTCATCTATTGAATTTAAATTAATAAATTATTCTTTAAGTAAGAGTTACTTTGAACACAAAAGCATAAAAAGGAATAATTCAGTACTTAAAAGTATTGCTAATGGCCAAACTTGTCACCTATTAAGGATAATAAAATCCTGAAAAAAATACAATTACATTTACCAACATTTGTAATATAGAGGTTAGCTCCAATACAATATGATCGATTTAAAGCATTTATTAATTGAGTATCACATTTAAATATATTTTGGTAATGGACACATTCCCTACATAGTTACAGGATAAGTCGGATCCTTTTTACTTTTTTTTTAAATTCTTGCAGCCCCAATTATATACTAAATTAAATGGTAGGTAGTCAAGTTCAAGACGTATTAATAATAAAATTATAAATGCTTGTACGGATTTGTATCCTGAAAACAAATCATACATTAACCTTAAGTCAAATTTTTATTCCTATTTTAAAATAAACTGAAATGTTTAGAAGAATTAAAATAAATTTAACTTTTACGAGTATATATTCCAAAGGTCTGTCCATTTTTTCTTGAGACTTATAAAATGCAACATAAAAATAAAGTTACCTATTCTAAGATTTGTAGTAATAATATACATTTATTTATGTATTTCTAACACAACAATGAGTTTTTTCTTGATAGCATAAATATTTTAAATCGATCATAAAAACCAAACACTAACAAGAGTTTTTTCAAGACTGTTTTATGCTGGCCACTGACTGATAAATATTTACACTAATAAATTTCTTAAAATAATTATCTCCGTTCATAAATAAAGTAATTTAAATTATTTATCACTTGACTGGTTAATAGTAATTCACTTTAAATAATATTTTATATTTTTAATATCTAGGATGAAAGATATGTAAACATTTCGATTACGACCGGGGCGTAATAGGATGACGAAATACGACAATTACATAAAATATCAAAATATTTCTTGTCATGAACTGTTTTAATCAGGCCATTTTCATTCGCGAGTAACGACAGTAAAAGTAACTGAACCAAAATTAATTTCATGGGTTTAAAAAGTCTGGGTAACCATAGTTACGAATACAATTAACCAATGGGTTTTCCCATTACTTTATCTGTTTTTAGTTGCGTTTTTTTATTTGCTTGACTTTGTATGGACAAATGGATGCGCGATTTGTATAGCTGGTAAATATTGTTAAATATAAAAAAATCTGAAGCTTAGCTCGTTTACATAAATTTGTTTTACTATTGACGAAATTTATATGGATTTTTAATATTTAAAAACCAAAATTGTTTGTTGGATATTATATAAAAGCTTATATCTCTGTGGCTGTATGTACGAAATTGGCATTTTGAGACATGCTCTTCGATTGTTATGAATTATCCATACCACCTACACAAATGAATAAATCTTTAGGAAGCAAATATTATTTTATGTTGGCCAATTTGCTTAAAAATATAATTATATACGAAACAAGATATATTTTAGTTTCATTGTCCCAATATAAAAAATTTGATCCCTATTTTTTTACCATTATGCATCCATAACCGAACACTGTCTTTTATTTTAAATTTTATATTAAAAAAATGTAATGTAAAGTAATACTATTAATAAGCAATCAAGCAATAAATAATTAAAACTACAGTAAAATTATTCAAACAAAATAAAAAAAAAATAAAACCAAAGTCTAAAACTGCCCAAAACTATTGTCTGTGATTTTACATATAAATCAACCACCACCGATAAATTATTTAAAAACATCATTGCCTTGTCTGGGTCCAGGTGAACGATAGTCATTTATTTCATCTCCTGCTGGGACGCACTGATGAGGCGAACAAGTAATTTTACCCCCCTGACCGCAAATGCATTCCAAGCAGTTGCCAGTGCTGTGCGGAAGATTATCGCCGACCTTATATTCTTGACCTAAAAAATTAAATATTAAACAATTACCGAATTTATTTATTACGAGTGGATAGTATTAGATCATTTATGTCCAGTGGTGGCTCTGGGTTTTTACCCAGTAGCGGATTAACATTAGGAAAAAGTGCATTTGTGTTAACATCATCTTCATATTGTGATAAATAAAATATTTTTTTTATTAAGATTATGTTTAGAATTATTATAACCTTTGCAATTTTATCAACCAAAAACTTTGTGTTTGTCTTAAATTTTATAAATTAACAGCTGCAAAATTCACAGGTCTGGAGACACAGGAGTGTCTCGCGCCAAGTGCGTGTTTAACATATGGGGCGTGAGACTACCTGTCTCTATTTTTCTTTTATAAGTCATCATAACCTCAGCATAAATTTACCCTCATATTTATCAATATTGCAGATACATTGACGCTTGTCACGGATTTCTATTATTTTCTTTGTCACTTTTATGCATTTTTTTTTAATAATAATTAAATGTTTATTGACTTAAAAAAAATTCGCTTGTGCCTGTTTTTGATTCTACGAGATTGTATTTAACTTTATATTTAACATAAATCGGTACGGATTAAGCAAAAAAAAAAAAGAATTAGTAAAACGTTTGACTAACACGCCATCCGTACAACTTCGCTCTTATTTTGCTCAGAATTTTTTAAATATGTGAAGTGGTTCAAATATAAAGAAAAAATTACAAAAATATCCATATAATAATTTTCGTTTAGTCTTGGGGGAGCGTCGGATGGTTTTAATTTTCACGGGAATTTTTCTAATGATACAAAGAGGCTTCTAAATTTTGCGCCGTATTTTTAAAAGGTGTAAAGTAGTCCCAATAAAAAAAACATAAAAATATCGATATAATGATCCGGGGTGAGCCTTGGGGGGTGTCCAATACCTTTAATTTTCACGAGAAACTTCCTGGATGTACAAGAAAGACCCCTGAATTTGCCCAGAATTTTTAAAAGGTGTGAAGTAATCCAAATATTTAAAAACCTTGGCAACGATATCTCTTGAACGCATCAACCAATTTGGACATGTTTGGATGCGATCGACGCGTTTTTTTTAGGTTATGTGCTGATTAGTTTTTGGGATTGGTCGGTACAACCGTTTAAAAGTTATTTTAAAAAAACATATTTTTGAAAATTTTATTTTTGGGATGTCTTAAAATCTACTGATAGGAATTGTTTTGTATAGTATAGAAAATGTAAGTTGGGTAAAGCCCTTTTTGATACAAATGCCCAAAGTAAGGTAATTTAGTAGGCCTAAATTGAGGCACGAGTCTGAAGTGCGCTCACCTCCACTCGCCTACGGCAGCCGTGACGGTCGTGCTTACGTCGAAAAAGAAGTTTCTCTTTAAAAATTGTATATTAAAACTATAATTTTATGTAAAACTTCGGTGATAGGGCCGCATTTTTTTCAGTGCCCAGGGGCGGCGCTAAGATTAAATTTGGCCCTGAATTTACCCAAGGAGAGACAAAGACAAAAAAAAAAGTGGCTAATAAAGCTTTGAATATGAAGCACCCACTTTAAAAACAAATCATCAATATCAGTACCTGAAAATTTAGGGAATTTTAACAAGGAACAAAATAATTGCATACGTAAACAGTAGGTTAAAAATATCTCTACCTGACAGCACAAAACCAACCAAATCACACTGACAGCTGCTCGGGATTGAACAATCAAACAGTCTACAGCATTTGATTTTCACTGATCCCAGTTAATGCCATAAATTGGAGCTATCTATTTTGCTCTAACACCTATAATTTTCCTATCGCTTCCTTTCCTCTACATCCACAATCGTCTGTTAAAATTTAAGATCGGAACCAAAATTAATTTTTGACCGAAGAAATGGACCTAAATAAATTTGGTCATTTAGATGCGTTAAAATTTAAAATTACTAATATTTATTATAATTAATTCGCAAAAAAAACTGCCACTAGTTAATATAAATTATTTATAAGTGTCTTACCCATCACCATGCAAGTTTTAGACTCCTCAGTAGAAGTATCAAATTCAGTACTACTTTCAGTTTCTAAAGTTTCGCCCTCATCAGTATCAGTAGTGGAAACTGTGTTGTCGTTATCAGTACTGGATAGTTCATTACTTTCATTTGGTATTAGGGTTGTGGATTGCTGAGTAAATACCGTGGAAGACTTTTTTAATTTTTTCAATTTCTTTGTAATAGATTTAAGAGTGGTTGTAAATTGGGAAGACGGTTGCGCATAGATCGCTTTCGGTTTAGTCGTTGGAGCTACTGGAATACTGGCTAAAAATTAAAATTAAATTTATAATTATACTCTAAAATATTTAAATTCAAGATATACGCTACAAAAGTTAATTAAGGAAAATAGATTTAAATCTGCATATACTGGTTAAAGCCCCATAATAGATTCATTCATAAAAAATGTTTTTTGAATTTTAGAACTACAAAAAATATTATTTTATACTATGTAAAGAGATATTTGTGGTTGCACAGAAGAAGTCAAGAAGGTATTTTATTTCGGAATGACAAAAAACATGAAAGATATAGTTTTTATTCTATTAAAATTCTACAATATTTTTGTATAAATATATTAAGTATATTTAGTCGCTTTCATAATAACGTAGCCTCAAAAGTGACATTATTATTCATCTAGCAGGATAAAAAATTAAAAACCGCTAAAATACAATTAATTTATTTAATTTTAACCTTGTATATTATGAGGGAGCATCTTATAAGCGATAAAAGACTGGTTAAATTAATACAGTTTTAAAGAATTGTGATAAAATCTTAAACCAATTTTACCCTTTTTAACCTTTAACTGTTATCGGGTTTTTAGACAAAATTGCGCCTGTGGCTGCTGTCTTTATTGTTTTCCGGGGATATTCTAAATGCTTTAACAAAGAAACGGACCTCCTTTCTTAAAGGTATTTCATTTTTGGTAAAATGACATTTTTAGTTTTTTTTAAATAATTATACACCTTTATAGTTATTTATGTGTGTTAAAAGTACAACTTTAAGGCACGAATGTAAAAGTTTGCAGAATGAGCGAAGTGAGTTCTGCAACTCACATGAGTCCCTTAAAACCTACTTTTAACACAAATATCATTTAATATTTTTTCTACAAACGCAATAATGCAGTTAAAAATTATTTATTCAAAAATTGGAAGATATACGGCCGAGTTATGATCGCGTTGTTAAATTTAGCAATGGACTTAGCAGTTTAGAATGTTTAACAAAACGTCATTGTCAGTGTTATTCAATGATTTTAGTAGGCAACCTGTCAAAATCTGACATTTTGTTAAACATTTTAAACCGTTGTCAACTTAGCTAATTGTTAAAAGTTAACAACGGTTTAGAATGTTTAACAAAATGTCAGATTTTAACAGGTTGCCTACTGAAATCATTGAATAACAATGACAATGACGTTTTGTTAAACATTCTAAACTGCTAAGTCCATTGCTAAATTTAACAACGCGATCATCACTCGGCAGTTAGTTTATTATTAAAGTTGGCATTTATTAATGAATTCTAACAACCGCTGTTGATGCTGGTTGGTTACGGCATGTTTACTTCAAATTTGATTCATCGTGTCAGTTTTAGCTCGTTTTAGTTTTTACTTAAAATCAACTTGAAATGGAAGAAAATGTGGGAAAAAGTATTGGTTGCATCGATCCAAAGAGATAGATGAAGCGGCCAGTAGAGTATCGCTAGATTTACTGCCTAGGAAATCTCGTATACAATCAAAATTTTACATTTTACTTTTTACACTTTTAAAATGTTACTTTAAGGCACTAATGCTTTAAAGTAACAATTTTAAGGCATCCAGATAGTGTTAAAAATTGAATTTTTAACACGTTTGTGGAAAAAAATAACTTCGTTATCGATACACAATATTATATCACTCGTCAAGAATATAAGCCATTATTTAAACTTATTAAAACATTTTTTAAGAAAATAAAATTTAGTCGTACCAAGAAAAAATTCCATGCAATATTTTTTGTTTCGATTCTGCTTAATATAATTTCTGAGTAAATATGTAGGAACTATGTAAAACTTTGTTTAAATATCATAATAATTTATTGTCTGTATTATCATAATATATTTACATCGAAAAATTTCATGTTATTTTTATTTGTTACAATTGTTCAAATACTGATTCACATTTTTTTGAAATATGCATAATATTACACATATGATTAACATTTCATTAATATGCGCACAATGTTTAGGAATATTATACACATTTTTTTCTTGTCATTAATATATTATATACATAAATTGTAATTGCAAATTCTAATAAAATGGGTTTTTGTGGTATAAAAAAAACCGCTGAATAAATTTAACTTGACGTTTCAAATTAAACTTATCATATTTAAGGCGTTTACTCTGCAGCATAAGCCGTATTACTACTTATAAATTCAGAAAGATAAGTAATAAATATGTAGAGTAAAACATATTTAATGCAATAAATTTAACAAAGGATAAAAAATTTACAGAAAAATACAAACATATTAGTTTTACCAAGTTTTGAATGCAAAATAATTATTTAAATTTTTATTAATATTTGTTTTAAAGCCCAACCTTTAAACGATAAAAATTATATTACAATACAAAAGATTTCAAAAAATATTTTTAATAATAGGTTTTATAAAATCTGGGTTAATTAAATTAGTTGCAGAATCAGCCCTTTATGTGTTATATTACCGAAATTGATAATCAATAATAAAGCAAAACCAGAACTGAATAGAGCGAGCCTAATCAGCAAATTACAAAATTGTTAATAACACATATAAACTAATAAAGCCTTGTTAATATAAATTATTTTTAGACCAATATCATTATTATGTCAATATACTACCATGTATGTATTGCTTATGAAATTATAGCTGTAATTTAAAACTCACAATGTAATAAAAATATTTAAATTTTAGTAAGATTAAAAAAATAACAATAATGCTTTTAAAATGGACGAAAAGATATGCCACCTTAAGTTTTTGCAATGCTTTTTAAACCACCCTAGCAATATACAGAGAAATAGAAGGCTATAAAAACGCAAACTGCTTAGCTCTGCGGTGGTCTACTGCAATGTTTATAAATATTGTATCTTTAGTTGAATCATCTAACACCTTAGTTCGTTGGTTTTTGAATAAGTGAAAAAAAATCAGCACCAGCCATGCTGAAAGTAATTTTGTAAAAGCTGAAAGAGTGACCATCAACAAGAATTAATATTTTAGGGTGGAAGACCATAGAGACTAAGTTTGTTTTAAAAGGGTTTAATTCAAACCTGGCATATTTTAGAACCCATTAAATTATTTAAATTTTACCCACCCGGCAAAAAAACTTGTTTCCTATACCTCAAATCAGTAATCGGTAAGTTGAATGCAAATAAAGTTCCTTTCAGTATCTAATGCATATTTACCTCATTTATTTTTTTACCAAAACAGACACTGTCGAAGGAAAAAGCAATCGCTTGCTCGGAAACTCAATTTAAATTCATAAAATTTGCAAAGTATAACGAACAAGATTTACATATTTAATAAAGAAAAGAAAATGATCTCAAAATTTTAACTTTTGTTTTTAAAGAAAGTTGTTTATATAGCAAAAAAAGGTAACAGTAGTAGGCAAATGGGACTGGTACGTTAAAAAATATCAATTATTCAAAAAATTCTGTTTTGGACAGTATAGGTCATATTTTGTGGATTTAAAGTGCCTTTCCTAGCGCCATTATTAAAAAAAAAGTCTGGCAGCAGCGAAATCCTCGCTTGTTTATTTACAAAATACTTATATTAACTTGCACACACCACACACCACACTTGCTTTTATCGGGTACTTTTTCCACCCAAACCTGTTTTGAAACTGCTTCATATTAAAAAAGTTACTTACCGCAGGGTGAAAACGGCCCTTGATTTTTACAGGGTCCTTCTACAGCAGGCGGACAATCTTGCCACCAACAAAACATTTCGCCATCCAGACAAAGACAAAACTCGCACTGATCTGCTCTATAGATCTGCAACAAATGAGAAGTGAGGTTAGGGTTATAGCATCAGTGTAATGTTTTAATATGTGTATTAACTAAAAAAATATATTATTAGTACAAAAAATCCAATTTAAACATAATTTCATAGGTCACATAAAAAATTATTGGCAATAACAACTATACTTAGTGATTTAGAAATATAAACACAATTTAGCAGTAATTTATTTTATTATTTTTTTATATACTTGCTTGTTTGAAATACCGTAAGTCGTTAGATATTAGCTCAGTAATATTTTATTCGTATTTTTTTTTGGATAAAAACTGGCCCATATGGATAACCGATATTTTCAGACACAGGTATCGTAAAACTTTGTTTAAGTGCGTTTGTTTAGCTTTATCAGCTGACTTAGTTTAAAAAGGGTAAATTGTTGGGCTGCGAGAATTTGGAATACTGTTTAGAGAAATTGCTACAAAAATTGATAGAAGTCTAAACACAATTGTTGGAGTTTGTCGAGCACAGACTGAAAAACATGTACACGAAGTGCCAGAGGTACTGGACGTCACCGGAATACTACAGAACTCCGGTTTATACTGTTGGTGTCAATAAATCTCTTGCCATTTAGTAATTTGGTGAGCATAGAAAACCTACTGGAAAAAGTTTAGTTTATCGGGGGTTATCTGGACACCTAGCGTTCTACCGTTTTCATTTAGGACTACTCCTAACTAAACAGCATGTATGCCAGAGTCTAAACTGGTGCAAAGAATATGTAATATGGAACCATAAATTGAATAGAGTAGTGTTCAGTGACAAATGAGAATAGACAATTGTCGTGCAAGGGTGGGAAAACGAAGTTGGAAAAGCGTCTCCCACAATTAATTATAGAAAGGCTTCAGGCAACTGCATCAAGTTACTTAACCCTTTGCCTTACCGTAGGACCCTCAAAAATTCAGCCTTTAATAACACCAACATCTCCTGACTTTAAAAAAATATAGTAGAATAACTAACTTACTCTATCCTTAATAGATATAGAAAGAATTTAGACGTTAACTACAGTTAGCTTGGGATGAGTTACTCTAAGAGAAAATCCATTATTTAATCAGATCTATGCTTAGACGCATCAACAAGTACATAGCAAACTTTGGTGTATCAATAAATTACCAAAGTTATATATGTTAATCCGTATTATGTGGTAAACTCTTTATGCAAATATCTTTAAATTTTAATTAAATAACCATCATAGGTTATTTAGGTATGAATACAAATTATTTAAATTTATTTCCTACTAATTTTAGTAATAATATTAGGTTAAACGGATATTAATAGCTCTTAAGATTCACATACACACAAAAAGTATTAAAAACCCTTCTTTTCTTTACTCTGCTTTACCGCAGGTTTCTTTTAAAACCTGATTTATTAGCTCTAAAATTAAGTAAAAGCGTAACAAAATTTATAGAACAGAAAATAGGGGTTAGGTTACGTTTACTGAATTTCCTGATTTGAAAAGGTTCAAAATGATTTTATACCTTTTTACACCCTTACCTTTCACGCTTTAGATAATTTATATCCAGAGGCGGGGTAAAATGTTGGTTTATGCTATATGATTAAAAATACTTCAGATTTTAAAACACCTAACTGTTTCATCCTCCACAATTATTAAGGATTTTTTTTTATCTTGGGATAGCTCACAAAGGCTAAAAGCCTTATTGAGGCTAACTTACGTACCATTGGTACCTTAAGTAAAGTAAGAGGGAGTTTATTAAAGGGCGAAATAAATATTTCAAGTTTTGAACGGAAAGTAAGACATCTGTGGGCAGTAGTTTCAATAGTCTAGATCTTGTGATCTATACTGACGACGAGGGGTCCCTGTCAGTTGTCAAAAAGACATTTAAAGTTGATGAATATTAAAAATTCAATATAACGTAAGCAGAGGATCTACCCTAAACCGAAAACCATGGCAAGTGGTATACGAGACAAAAAAGTTTGGAGATCTAGGGTCTAGACCAGGGTTTCCTACCTTTATTTCGCCGATCCTTCCCGAACCAAAAAATAAATATATTTTTATGCCCCCTTAATTAAGTTTTAACAAATATATGAAACACATTTTTTTATATTAACCAAATTATTTATTTAAATTTTAAATAGGTACAATACAGGTACAATATATATTATATTATATATTTAATAAAAGTATAATTTTAATATTAATTATTTAATTAATTTTATTTTCTTTTTAATTATACATAATATTCTATTAAATTTTTTACTTATTTAAAAATATTTTTATAATTGATAATGTCTAATAACTTTTAAATATATAAATAAATAATAAATGTTTAATTGAAATAAATTGGCTCATGCTTTAACAGTTGGTCGATTCTGGTTCAGTCTTTGCTAGAGCTATGGTTAAATCGCTATCGACGGCAAGGCGATTTCGCTGATTAGTTTTTGATAAAACTAGAGTTGAAAAACCTGTCTCGCCTAAATAGGTGGACTCGCATAAATAAGTGGATTAACAAGAAATCGCTTGATTCAAAAGTTTTCTAATGTCAAGAGATGAAAGTCGTCTTTCATGGTCGGATCAGCCTTCATTTCTAGAAATTCTTCCTGATCTTCTTTAGCTTATTGTAAGACATCAACAACAAATGGGTTTTTGTTATGTGCCATATTGGTGATTCGGAATTAACACCTCGATAGTACCAGTAAAATTCGTTTTCCAACGCTTGTAAATGAGTTTCTATTTCAGATTTTAAATCTTTATCCAGTTTAATTAATTTCTTAATAGCCTAAAGGCATTTTGACTTTGTTCCAAAGTTGAAGCTTGAAAAACTTGAAATATCATAATTTTCAGAGCCATTTCACCTGAGTTAAGTTCAGATATATTGAAATAAGTAAATATGTTATTTATCAGCAAAGGCTGTCACCTATGTTAAGTAGTTCTAAATATTATTTTTGTTCAAGAAAATGACCTTCTTTATCAACACACGGGTGGTGTGACTATACAGCAATTAAATTCGCCTTAATTACTACGCTATTTTTTATGCAAATACTCTAGCCCTGACACTCTACGCAGGGGCTGTGTGCCTCTTGGAAGTCCTGGTCTGGACACTCTATGTTTCAGGAATTTGAGCTCTTTAGAGAACTGTAAAAAAAAAGGGCATTCCGTGTTGTTTTATTAGGTGCAGCTAAGGGAGAAAAAGCTATGAAAAAGGACTGTCATTCTGAATTTAACTTTCGCTGATGGCCGTCTAGTTGTTTTTATGTCACAGTTATGTAAAAAACTGCGATTTTCATTAAGTATTATTGCATGAATCTTTTAGTATAAAATTATCTTAACCTTGTTTAATATTTTAAAATTGACTGAGCACTTTTCAAAACACGTACAATCGTCTGCCTCAATGAATGTTTAAAAGCCATCATTTGAAAAGTTATAACATCCATTTAAAACGAATGATCACCCGGTTACAACCGCTCCAACCTTTTTTATTGCGCTTTTTACCTTCTTTATGCCATTTATGATAGAGTCGAATATCGAATTCGTTTGGTGAATAGCATTTTCAGCAAAAAATCATTGCGAAGTTCAACATATTTGGCCTCTCTATATGGGACTATTAAATTTCATTTCAGTCCGACGGAGCGTATTTCATCTTAATGAAAAAAGAAAGTTTTTGGAAGTAGAAAAATGTTTTATTGTTACCTCAGCACAGGGACGGTGCTTCATTTAAATATTGGATGAAAATAGTTACAGTGATCTACAGGAAAATTCTATCCGCAAAACTAATGTGGAATTTTTATAATTTCTACTTATGTAATTTTAAAATGACCCAATGTTTATTGATTCTTTAAAGACGGATCTGAAGGTAGTATTATTGTTTAATGAAAATGAATAACTATCCATTTCCATACGAGAACTTGCTTATACAGGGTGTAAAAAGTATGATGCTCACGATTTTAATGGGCGATAGTGGAGTTCAAAACAAGTTAAAAAAGCCAAAAACATATGGGTCAAAAGTTAACTGTTTTCGAAATATGGTTTCTCAAAGTTAAAAAAAATTGGCAACACCGCGCCCGTTTCATCGAAGCGAGTTAAGCTGTTTTTGCGAGTTTTGCATATTTACACTTTTTTTAAGGAGATGTTTATTTATATACAAATAATAAAAATTACTTCTTGCAATTTATTTTAATATTTAATTTGAAATTAAATTTATGTAAAAAACAATACATTACTGTTTTTTTACAACTGACTAACCAAGGCTTCTAGCTAGGTAGCTCTGTTGCCAATTGTTTTTTACATTTTTAACTGGGGGAAAATTATTATTAATATTATTTATTATTTTTTTATTTGTAGACTAAAACATTTGAAACTTAGTTTATTTTATTAGCATATGAATCTACTGATAAGCAATTAAGACAAATGTTTCAGGTTTTCAGAAATAATTGCTTTTAAAGTTTAAACTTTGACAAAATCTGTCAAGTTTTGACACATATGTTATATGAGCTTTTCGACTTGTTTTGAGCTCCAATATCGTCCATTAAAATTTTGAGCATCATATTTTTTACACCCTGTATTATTTTAAAGCAAAACATACGAAGATCATGAATAAAATATCTGTGATGATCTAGAAATTTTTTATGCAAAATGGACAGCAGAGCCAGAAATCAACATTTTTCCGTTAAAGAATGGCCATTTCGTGAAAATATTGTGCTCAGTCTAAAAAATGCCATTAAAAACGAGTAAAAAAGCAAAAAAAAATTAGCCAAAATATTTCATATAGTGCCTAATAAAATTCTTAGTGCTTTTACTTAATCTCTTTTGTTATTCAATGATTTTTTAAAACCATATTTTGTATTTTGCCACGATTTTTGCTGTTGATGTATTTTTTTATGGCCTTCACGTGCATCATTTTTAAGACTTGTACGATCACGTTTATATTTAGCAACCCATCTTGGTGCTACACCTACAAAAAATAGAAAAAAAAATATTAGGACACGATATTCAGTTTTTTCCATTTTTAAAATATTGTCAACTTTAAAGACGTGTAAATAAGAGACTAAATAGGTTAACACAAAACTGCACACGTGTTCACGAAAAAGTACTACCCTTTTTAGAAAAAAAAGATAAACCTAATAGCTTTTCTTATTAAACAAAAAATGATTTGTCGTGGGTGTTACTTTTTTGAATAACTTTAACTGGTACAAACACATTACATCCATAGTTCCAGTAGTTTTCCCTCCCTTACAACACTTAGCATTCTAGACTGTTCGTCTTATTAATGATCCCACACTTACATAAAAGCTTCCCTTTTTGCCTAGTAAAGAGCTGTAGGGGACCTGTCCCTCTTTTATAGGTATTTTCATGGCTGCTGCTCCGAAGAATTGGCCAGTATAATTTTTCTTTTGACAGCTCCCAACAGAGCAACACGTAGTGCCACTTTTATGCATCATTTTACAGTCCAACTTGAGAGGCCCCCAACTTCCCACTTTGTTCGTTCCTTCACGCCAGTGTCCAGACTATGGAACTTGCTACCCGCAGAAGTTTTCCCTTTTCTCCAAGTCTCCAAATATCCAAGTCTCGTGTAAATAAACTTCCTCTTACCACCCTTTAGACACCCACGTGAACCTTACCCTTTGTGGATTGTCCAAAGATAAAAAAAACGACGAAACTTATTAAACAACCAGTTAAAACGTATAAAACATCCAGTAAAAGTATTTTTGCCTTTTTACGTCAGGCCTACTTTCGAAAAATATGTATTTGAAGATCTTCTTTTGTCAACACAAGCTTATCTGCTTATCCCTCTATAGAGCCCTTTATTCGGTTCTTACCCTAAATATACTCTTAAAGCCTAAGTCCATCGGAAAAAGCTAAATTTAAAAATGATTCGTATGAATCCGCGTAAATTCTTTACCTTCTGAAATCTAACAAAATGTCTCGATGTCTACAAGGGCAAATCTCCGAAATAATCTGAAATGATTTGCGAACAATTCCAATACGACTGAGAGTTTTTGCGAAAGAGGATTCTTTAATACTTATTTTATATTTATCGCTATACGTAAAGTGTAGTAATGTCAAATTTATTTTTATTTATAACTTTGATTTAAATTTTATATATTTTCCTCCTAAATATTTAATAAACTTCAGCCAAACCAAATTAAGAATGATGTAACATGAAAAAACCGATGAACAAAAATTTTCCCTTCTTTTTAGTTAAATCGGCAGCCATAATAACCCTAATTTTGAACGAATTAAATAAGTTTTGGTTTATCTGTTTTTGTTTACATAATTCTCAGTTCAGTTTATCTGCACTAAGGAGACTACAATGTTAGGTGTTGAACCCATTTATTTTCAGTGTGGTTAACGTGCTCAAGCACCAAAATAGGCAATATTTACATTTAACAATATATTTTAAAAAACGTGGTAGTGCCATTATAAACATTTAAGATATATCTACTATTTTGGTACTGCCCCCATTAAAGCCTAAATTATGTCATCCAGAAAGTAGAACCACAGTTCTACACGGTGTTTGACGCCCATCGTTGTTTATCTTTAGTGATCTGACGTCCGTGGACAACATTGATTTATACACGATTGTCAAGGCAAAAGCTTGTATGCCAATTTTAATGCAATAGAGTAGGATACATATGGTATGGCCCAAGATTAAAAAGAGAACGACAACAATTTCCCCTGTTCCCTTCCAATACGACGACGGACGACGGCGATTCGTTACTATATGGTTGGCTGAGTCATGCAGGGGGATGTAGTACAAGCGTTCAGCTATTTTCTGCAACACTTAAAGTAATAGAAACATTGTATTATTCTGAGTGGATTATCGGCTCGGGTATTGCGAAGCTCAGCAGGGCAATGTCTTTGAGCATTCATTAAAATAAGTGGAGTTTGAGCCTTTTGGGTCCGGCTGATACTGTCGAGTGCCGATTGCCGTTCGCCAAATCGACCGAATGCTCTGTCCGCATTATTCCCCTCTTCTTGTTGGGCCGGTAAAAGGGGAATCGGTCACAGCACGTTTTCGTCTGTCTCTGAAGCCTCTGCCTATGGTTTGCCAGCCGTGTATAATTGCTTTATAATTAAAGCGCTTTATTATTGCAAAGGAGTTTAAATGATAACTAAACAAATACCAAGGTAATTAGGCTGTCTAAAGAGCTTTCCGTACTGGACTTAAAAATTGAAAAAACTGATGAAAACGGTGAGATATCTGCAGGCTACAAAAGGATAATCTAGAGATGAATGAGACGATAATGTTCTTTAGATGGACAGTAAAGGAACGCAAGCCAAAACTCAACCATGTTGCTTTATTGAAAGTTGCTAGAACAGTAATATTACCGGCTAATATTAATGATATGTCAATTAAGTCAAAATCTATAAAAATAGTAAAATAAATAAAAATAACAGCACAACAAAATGCTGCAGCTTTTAAATCTCTCTAAAACTGGGATTACTGGATTAAATATTTGTTGCACTCTTGTAAATAAATGTGCACTTTTAATATAACATTTTTAACGGAGGTATATGGAGTTAACCATTAAAAAAATACAGGTTGTCATAAAAAGACTTACGCTGGAACAATTTACAGATATTGGTAAGTTAGAATGCTCTATAAGTGTAAAAGAGTAATATGGCTATTTAAAATTTTACAAAAAAAAATTATTACAAGTCAAGCACTTTGGAAGAAGGATATTTTAAGCTATAACATGCTACAAAGATATCATGTTTAAAAAAATTAAAAGAAACGACACCTGTACGTATATGACACACATATTCTTTACAAGCAAGTGCCAGTTCAAGATTAACAACTGATCAAAGCCCTATTACTTAACTACCAATAAAACATAGGTTTATTAAATCTATAGCACTATTGTTTTTACTATTGGTAACAGGAAATTTTAGACCATGCTATTCCACACACATATTATATTATATTAAATGGAAGGAAAAAAATAGCATGAGAAAAACTTTATAACCAATTTTACCGGTAGAGCTAACGTTAAAAGTTTACGAATAGCTTTCCACAGGATTTTGTAGGATTTCGCAAAATTCAATACAAAATATACGTACGGCTGCTCAACATAAACTAAAAACCAAAGTCCCGAAATATGGGGAGATAGGTCGAGTTGTTCCTGTGGGAATCTACCAGAATATAAAAGAAAATTATATGTAGGTATTTTACAAATTCTGAAATAGGATACATTTTGTAAGTGGTTAAAAAATAAATGCATTTGATATTAGAAATACTATTTTTAGCACAAACCGTAAAATATTAGATAGTATTTTTAAAGTATTAAGGGAATTTAATTTAATTTTTAAAAAATCGTAAAACAATAAGACGTTTTTTTAAAACAGGAGCCTTTTATAAAAACAAGTCAAAAAGTTTATTTGACATATGTGCCAAAACTTGACAGATTTTTGTCTGAACGATATCAAAGTTACGAACTTTGAAAGCAATTATTTCTGGAAACCTCAACAATTGGAAACTTTCGACTTAATCGCTTATCAGAAGATTTATTTGTTAATAAAATAAATTAGTTTTAAATGTTTCAATTTACAAATAAAAAAAAAATAAAAATAATTTTCTCCCAGTTAAAAATTTTAAAAACAATTGGCAACAGAGCTACCCAAAAGCCTTGTGCGTGGAGTAAAGTCAGTTGTACATTGTGCTTATTGGCCGTTATATTTTTGTCGGTTTTTAAATCGGGAAAATATGCCAATATGTTATAAATTTACGACAACTGTAGTGCAGGTGTACCAAAGGGTTTTGAAAACGGGATGTGTAACCCAAAAACCTTATTTTTTAAGCACAATTAAAAAGTGCAGTTTTATAACATAATATTTTGTGTTCGTAAAATGGATACTAGCCTAATTTTGTGGTAAGTACAATTATTTATTTATTTTTTTATTAAAAATAAAAACAAAACAATAATTTATTGTTTTTTACTTAAATTTAATTTTAAATTAAATATTTAAATAAATTGCCAGAAGTAATTTTTATTATTTGTATGTAAATAAACATCTCTTTAAAAATAGTGTAAATATGTAAAACTTCGCAAAAAACGTTCGACGTTTGACTCGCTGCCATGAAGCGGGTGCGGTGCGGGTAAGCCATGTTTTAAAAACAATTAACTTTTAACCCATTGTTTTTGGATTTTTTAGTTTATTTTAGGCTCCACTATCGCCCATTAAAATGGTGAACATCATACTTTTTACACCCTGTATTTAAAAATTATATAACATAGAGCAAGTCTTTAGAAATTTAAAGTCATAAAAAATATTTAATTCATTTTTATGGATCTGCTTAATGGCCAAATTGTGGGTTATGCTTTTTTTCGTCGTCTTCTCCCGCACAATCCTTGCGAGTATGCATGCTGGAGCTCCTTAAGAGCCTAAACGAGGGACTCCACACGGAGAGATGGCCGGTGTATTCAGTCAAAAAACCGAACAAACGATACCAAATTAAGACGGTACGAAACGAGTCAAAAATGATCGGATTCGGCGATAAACATATCTTAATATTTCTTACACTCTCATCAAATCAGCGAGTGAATACTTCCGCAGCAATACGATCCGTTAAGACCAAACGTCTAAGCCGATAATCTTGACGTTCTGTAGTAACTCGGTAACGTCCAGTACCTCTGGCTCAACTCTCGACAACATCTAACCATTGTGTGTCGGCTCCTGCTTACCCTAGCAGCAATTTTTCTAAACGTTATATCACCCTCTTTTGTAGCCCAATAATTCGAGCCTCCCTAAACCCAGTTAGCTGATAAAAGTTTTGTTTGTGAACTCCAAACATTATTAACAATTAAGTAAACTCTGATAAAAGCAGTTGTATAAACACTTCATATGACAGGAAATGTTCAATATCCACATGAAGACTGTGTTCAACAAAAAAATAAAAAATAGCAAGAAAAATTACTGGACTGATAAAAATGAACATTTACGCTTTGGTCACATTATACGTCTTCGTTAAATAATGAAGAAAAATTCGTACAATATTTTAAAGTAGATTTCAGTATATTTAAAATAATACTGATATTAAACCAAAAATTACAAAACAAAATTACAAAACTAAAAAAAAATTGGGGTAGCAAATATTCTACAATAGTAGTTAATGGTGTATTTGGGGTAAGTAAATCAAATTAACTTATTTTATTATAAATAAAATAGTGCAAATAGAAGACTTAAATAAGTATTAAAAAGGACAACAAACACTTAATTTTCTTTCTCAAAACTACACAGGCCTCCTTCAGTCGGCATAGTCTCGGAGGACTGACACCTGAGTGGAGCAACACCTAGACGTAAAAAAACAATATATTTTTTTTTTAATCAAAAAAAGCAATACGAGGGCAAGGTGAAAAAAATAGGCCTGGCAATGAAAGACTGTAATTTTCAGTTAAAAAAAGATTTAATTTTTCAACATAATCTCTCTTGTCTTCAACACACTTGGTCCATCGTTGCTCCAATAGCAGTATTCCTTCCCGGAAGTAAAAGTCTGAAAGGCTGTTAAAATATTCATCTAGGGCCCTCTCAACTTCTTTATTGGACGCGAAATGCTTTACAGAAACAAATTTCTTTGTGCGTGGGTGGAGATGGAAGTCTGAGGGTGCCAAATCAGGCGAATACGGGTAATAGCCGAGCAAGTCATACTTCAAATCTCGCAGTTTTCCTATTGCCAACACACTTTTGTGAGCAGGTGCGTTGTCCTGGTAAAAGATGATTTAATTTTCTTCTTCAAGGTAGACCTTCTCTTGCAAATTTTGACATCCAGCTGGTCAAGAAGATTGGAGTAATATTCGGCTGCAATTGTTCTGCCTTGCTCAAGGTAATCAACTAACATCCCTTTGTCATTCCAGAACACACTGGTCATGACCTTTCCGGTAGATACAATCGACTTGGCTTTCTCTGGCGCTGAACCACCGGCTTCCACCCACTGCTTCGACAGATATTTAATTTCTGGCGTGTACTAGTGGACCCATGTCTCATCCATGAAAACAAATCGCCGCACAAAATCGGTCAAATCCCTCATGAATCGATCCAACTATTGCTACTTATGTCGTTTGCGCATTTGCTTTTGATCCGCATTCAGCAAATGCGGCACCCATCTCCGCAGAGCTTTCGCACCAGTAATTCTTCGTGCAAGATGTTTCACACCCTTTCTTTCGCTATGCCCTATCTAACCTTACCTTTGGTCATCATCGAGCGACGTGTGACCACGTTTGAATTTAGCTGCCCACTTTTTAACGGTTGAAATTAAAGGAGCAGAGTTTCCGTAAATTTTTGTCAACTTCGGATAAATTTCCCTGGGAGTTATTTGATACAAAACGAATAATTTTATGATCACACGATATTAAAGTTTTTCCATTTTAACGAAACACGCGCAAGACGTGTACTACAACAAACTACTTGAGCGAACAAGTTTAAGCTTGTCATACAAACTAATTACAAGTGCACGCAAGCAGGAAAGGTAAACTTGCCCTGCCATCTCTGGGTCAGGCCAAGAACTTTTTACCTTATGTTCTTTTTCTTTTAAATTGATGTTATTTTTTTTTAATGCATGTTAAAAGACAAACTACATCAGTGATAAATATTAAATAACATTTTCATATATCGGTAATTTTGTCTACACTGCTCTATAGGTACAACTTGCTTTAGAATATGCACTATGCCGATTGGACAGTTTCCAATAATTAATCGTACAGCTGACATGCAAATGGATGACATTACGTGTAATAAATTAGCTGCATTAGGCAGATGGCAATATTAATAACAATAAATGATTAACTGTAACTGAAACTTTAATAAATAATTGTTAAAAAAGCTAAATAAGAAGTTTCAACTAGGAAAGTAATAAGAAAGATAATATTTTATACACCTAATTTAAGGATCACATTTGGTCCAATAGTTTTTTTTCTTTTTTCCATATAATGACCTTTACAGATTAAGTAGTTACCTGGTTCTTTAAGTTTCGGCCTGGTGCAGCTAGTGTTTAAATTACACGACAAGACTGTTTTCCCCCTATCAAAACTTCGTTACCGTCCCATATAAAAACATAAAATTTGATACATTAATTCCCATAAGTATTTAATTATTTGTGAAAATATTAAGAAAGTTATACCAAGTGATTTCTAAGATATTCGGCCAGATCAAACATTGAGCTTTAATGAAATATCATGCCAAATTTTCTTAAAATCTATTCAATAGTTTTTGGACAATAATTTTTCAATCCAATTTCTTTGTAAAAATTGACATTTTTGTTAACTGGTTGGATTCCATGATATAAAAAATATGTGATTTTTATTTTCCATATATTAGAGATCTTAACCTTTTAAACGTTTTTAAAAAAATCAAAATTAGATCATTTGGGCGCCCTCAGCAATTGTTTAAAGCTATGGACAATTGTTAAGGTCAACAATTGTTTAAACAAATTTTGAAAAAGACATATGTTTTGCTCTGAAATCATTCTATTAGTAAAATAGAATAAAAATTAAATAATAATTTCATATGAAAGATGTGCAATAAGT
Organism: Listronotus oregonensis; assembly: GCA_019359885.1. Taxonomy (NCBI): domain Eukaryota; kingdom Metazoa; phylum Arthropoda; class Insecta; order Coleoptera; family Curculionidae; genus Listronotus; species Listronotus oregonensis. The sequence goes on from JAHBCN010003205.1 coordinate 24,993, forward strand.
TGATATTTATTATTGTTAACAGATTAGCCTTAAACGCCGGTCAGTTTTGGCAGCCTGTATCTTGGCAACCGATCGGCTGATTGAAGATTTCATTATATTTAAAAGAGTACTTTTAAACTATATTTTCACTTATAATATCCCAGGCATAAATTATTACCGGAAATTTTTTGAGGTCACAAAATATTTTGAAATTACCCGAGTCGCGAAGCAACGAGGAATTTTTTAAATATTCGTGACCGAAAAAATTGAATAATTAACTCGTGGGATATTCGGTGAAAATATTGAACCCAGTATAAATTTCGAATAAAAATATAAATTCTACTTCAAGATTTTATGCTTAACAAAATGAGGCTTTTTTCTTAGTAAATTAAAATGCAAATTCCTAACTTTAGTTACATATAACCTTTATAAATAACTTAAAGATATCTTATATTTTCATCTTTTATCAACTATAATCTACTAATATTTGTGGAACATCATTTACTTTTGATAATTATGACTTTTAAGTACCCTACTTCAAGATATGCTTAACAAAATGAAGCTTTTTTCTTAGTAAAATAAAATGCAAATTTCTAACTTTAGTTGCATAGAATCTTTATAAATAATTTAAAGGCATCTTATATTTCCATCTTTTATTAACTACAATCTACTAATATTAGTGGAACATCAGTTACTTTTGATTATTAGTCTGAAGTAAGCCCTATCTATGTCTTGTTTCGCTGATGCGTTAAAAACGTCTAGGCGGCCATGAAATGTAAAAAGAACGTAGTAATGTCCGCTAGACTTACAAAATGTCAACTACGGAAAAAATAGATTATTGGGTACTATCTAATTATTAAAAAACTGAATCGACAACAGAAAAAGTATACCTAGTGTATAGTATAAAAATGGCTTAGACTTAACAAAATACGGATTGTGTAGTTTGTGCAAAGAATTTTCAGACATTAAAAATTCATCGTCAGCTTCCCTATTTATCAAAATGCATTGAAGATCTTAACTACGAAGAAACCACGGATGAAAAACTGTTTACAAGAATCCAAGAATATCTAGTAAAATCTTCAAGTAAATTTAATAAAATATCTAAATTCAAATTAAATAAACTTGTGTCTAAATATTTTATATATTTTACTAAACATAGACATTTACAATATTCCGAGCAAATTTCAGTTTTAAGTCCTATTTATTCTCCATTTAAAACGAGAAAACTTTTTGTTAGAATTTGAACATAACTTAAATTTAGTTACAAACATTTGTTATTAAATTTCTTATTTAGTATTAATGTAATAAATAATTTTTAAACATTTGACAAATCAAATTTGCATAAATTTTATTTTTATAAGCAAAAAATATTCACATTAATATGCTTTTTAAGTAAAAAATGGTAATAATTCTACATAAATAAGGCACTGTAATTCCCGCGTCATTATTTTGAATATTTTGACGTTTCAAATGTGACAGGGGAAATTTCCAGTGCAATTTCGCCGGAAGTGCTAGTAGATGAATATTTCCGGAAATTTTTGTCGTTGCCATGGAGATGATTGTAAATAAAAGCTTCTGATTGGTTGGAAAGAGTAGGTTCAAAATTTTCAATCAAATTTTTTATTGAAAATTTGGAAAATTCGTGTTTATAAACAACATTTTTTCATAAATTTAAACAATTACTGAGAAAGCCCAAATGATCCAAAGTTTATTAAAAAAAAATTTGAAAGCTTGAGGTTTGTAGTACTTAATTGGCTCAGCTGACAATTTTTTTCAAACAAAATTAAATTGTAACATTATGCAAAAACTATTTAACCAAATTTAACAAAAGTTGACGTAATGTTTCATTACGCTATGACGTTCTTTTTGGCCAAATATGGAGCTCTTGTGAAAAATCCGAGGGATACAAAAAAAAAAAACAAAAAAACTACTCTTTTTCTGCCTTTATGTTTTGTTTGTTACCTTTTTGTAGCAAGCTTTATGCATTTTGCGATTTTTTACTAGTTCTGTCTTATAGAAAACTTCTTTTAACAATTTTTCTATATGGCCAATACGTACAAGGTCGGCGAAAAAAGTGAAGAAAAATGTTTTTTTTTTAAATTTTTTTACACTTATTATATTTAACAAATGTTCTTAGGCTTTAAGAACTACATTTGATAAAAACTTATTATGTGTAATGTGTATGTGTAAAATAACTAATATTTAAAATAATTTTTTCATTATTGTTTGCATATAAACTTTAATATGACTAGTTTTCTACAATATGTTTATAAATTGTAAAGCCAATTTAGCTTTTGCAAATTCCCTCAGATATTTCAAAATTGGAATAGACTTTCAAACATGTTTCCCCACTTAAACTTAACTTATCTTTTATTTGCATTATATTACGAAAACTCTTAAGTACTTGAATAAGATTAAAACTTTATAAAACTGAAAACATTTTATCTAAGAACGTTGACTTTCTACATAAACTAGCAGATATAATAAAATATCTGGAGCTTGTTTTAGATTATATACAGGGTGTCACATATATACAGCGTGTCCAAGATAAACGGTAAGAGATAGGTGGCTAGTTTAAATTTGGCAAAGTTGCGTATTGGGGAGCTCAATAATATACCGTTGTAAAATTAAAAGTTGTATTTTGTATTTTCGAAAAAATGGCAAGAAAACTGAAACTTTCGATTTTAGTTTTTATTTTTTTACGAGTTTATTTTAAAAGTTAAAACAAATCTAAAAATACATTCTTTCTGGAACTTTTTGCGTCTTATCTATTGGTGAAGTCAAAAATTTCTTAAGACGTTTTTTAAATCCCCTATTATTTCAATAACAAAAATGTATAACACTTAATATTTATTTAACAAATATGGAACGCCTCTATAAGAAATGATGTGCGTTCCTTGTCTACCTTATTTTCCTTATGGAAATATGTTTATTTAACAGAAAAATATCAAGTGTTATAAAACATTCTTGCGACCTTTTACAAAACAACAACTCCTGTTTTCTCACAGATAATAATATATTAAAGTATTTTTATAACCCCTTCCTATTACGATTAGTTATATATGTAAGGTGTTCCAGAAGATAACTTTAGAATTTATAGAAAAAACTATATGCATGATACCACAAAAACGACAGCAATTAGAGAAAGAAAAAGAGGCACAAAAATATTTTCTAAAAACCTTCACTCTCTGTTGCGCATCTAAAACACCCCACGGGATTCGACAAGGGTCAGAACAATTAAGCCTGGTTAAAGTGGCCGAGAGATTGTCGAAAACTACAAATTTCCTCCCACTTTGTTTACAAATCGTCTCGCTTTAACAAGCTTGCCCAAAAACTTTCCCGAATCTGTTTACATCTCGTTTGGACGACGTGTTTGGACGGTTTAAATTGTTACTGACGTCTTTTTTTTCTACGTTGATGTTGGCGGTGATATGTTATCCCTTAAGCCTAATTGAAATTGAATACACAAGATACCCTAGATTAGAATTCGATTGTTTATTTGAATTTCCCGTGATTATCAAATAAAATTTTAATTTTTTATTATTCTACCACACGTATATGCAATATATAACTTTAAGCTTATTTAAAAGTGTCAGAAAATGATTTCAATAACACTAAAATCTTGGACTTTCACCGTCTTTATTTGTTAATTGATACATAACATTTCGGTGAGTGGTGTATCTCCAACCGTTTTCTAGTAATAACTAAGAACTATTCTTAAAAGCTACTACCTTATATACTATCCGTTGTCCATCGAAGCTTGACCGACTTGTCCCGGTTTAGCAACGGCAGCCAGATATTCGGAATGTTTGTTTAATACATTTTGATTTTTTGTAATAGTAGGGGAGCTCGAGCGCGTCAAATTAAGGTAGGGTAAGTTAATTACATGCTAAAAAGTGTATATTCCACTAATCTGACAATTTTTGAGTGACGCAAGTAAGTAGGAGGCCTACGAATTTGTAAAAAAACGTCATCTTGACCTTCTCGAGCGTGTCTAATTGTTTTTTTTATTTTGAAGGAAATAATAATTCAAGGATAACTAAAAATATATAATCTGACAATTTCCACAAGTTAAAGTAACAAAAATTCGTCCATAAAGTTTACAGCTGCATGATGCCTATATTCCCTATTCCGCGTTTCTATTCCTATCTTACTGATATAGTGGTCATCATGTTGGCGAATATGAAACACCTTCAAGCAACAGTAGAAATCTGCATGGATCTTGGAGTTGGCAATGCTCGCCGATACATCGACGTATCCGCTCTGTACAAAAAATTAGGCCAAAAAATTTTGAAGGCGTTCCCAGCTTTGCATGCATTTACTGGTTGCGATTTCAACCCGGCATTGTACCGATAAGGAAAAAAAAACCTTTGCAACCTCTGATAAATTCATAAATTTTCCAACATGCATTCCTGGATTTGAGATCAAAGAAGCATAATGTACCGGATTCTATTAACATACAGTCTTTTACTTGCCACTTGTATGGGTTGAAAAAGTTGGACGATGCCAATCAAGTCAGGATTGTCATTTTCAACAAGACGTAAAAGGTAAAAGACAAATCACAACCCTTTCAAAAAAAAAAAATAATGGTCAGATTATGGGACATGACGTCTGGGACATAAAGATAAACCATATATATCTTAAGAATCCATTCGCGCCGCGAAAATTGAATCCAATTTGGGGTTCGGGGCATAATGTTTTTCTCAAAAACGGTATAAGTTATCGATAATTTTCAAAAACTATATGAAAGCCAACACTTAAATCTAGGCTTCGGCTGTAATAATTTTTTAAATTTGGATTTAGTTTTTAATATTTCCTTGAGTGAAAGTCACCCTAAAATCGGTTATGTTTAGATACTATTTTCTTTTAACTCGACTCATATTTCAAAAATCCGTTACAGCAGAGGCGTAGATTATTTCCTTACTTTTAAAATGGTGTATAATTATGTCTTTTAAGTGAAAAATAGTTACCGAAAAAGGTTAACGTAATTTTTTTCTTCATTTTCAACCCTTACGTACGACCACCCCCACCATGCAAACGATCAGATTAACATACGTACATTATTAAAAATACGTGGGACATGGATGCTATCAATATCTGACGCGCTCGAGTATGTCCATGCAACAGTTTTTTTACATTTTTGAAAATCTATAGACACTTCCCCCACCGATGAAAAGGTATACTTTATAAAACATTTTTTTTCTTTTTATCATTTAAGCTTCGCAACCCAATAGGTCTCTATGACGCTCGAGTAAATCCCCATTTAGCATTCTGGGCTCCCCTACTATAATAATTACAGCTTTTTTGAATTTTTTTTTCTAGCAGTGGGTTTTTTATAAATAATTTTTGCTTGCAACCATTGTATGCGTGTTGTTTTGACCATGCGTGTTCGGCAATCTCTGATTTCAATTTTTTACCTGGTTTCGTATGTTTTCTGTATTCTTTAACTCTAATTTCAAGTGGTCTTTTTGTTTCCCCGATGTATATTTAACCACATTCCCAGGGAATTTGATAAATATAGTCATTATTTGAAACATTGTTGTCCAGTCTCGTCTTAGTAAGAATACTTTTTAAAGTGGTTTGGGATTTAAATGCTGTTTTAATATTATACTTGATCACGATTTTGCGGATCTTGATCTTGGATAGTTTTTCTGTAACCCGAGGCTCTATATATGTCCATCATTTCGGTTGACTAAAACGTCGTAAACAGGTAGAGCCGAATTTTGCTCCTTCCCCATTGTGAATTTGATACAGGGTCGGAGGCAATTTAGAGGTTTTAAGAAACCTTAAATTTCTTTGTTATTACCTGTCCATACAATATAAGTATCGAAAACATATCTTAGCCAAACTTTTGGTTTGATTAGTGCAGTTTTAATTGCGTGTTCCTTAAACCATTTCATATAAAAAATTGCTACCACTGGAGAGCGATGAACCCATGGGAACTCCATAATCCTGCGCATAGTACTCATCTTTCACTTAAAAGTAGGAACTACGGAGGCACCTGCCAACACTATGTAGTATTTCTGCCTAGTAAAACCCTTTTCACATGTGCTTCAGAAGGCACGATTAGCCGATGGTCCCGCATATCTGTGTAAAAGCAGTTGTGTGCAAGAGGGTGCCTACGCTCTTAATATAGTATGGCACAGTAAGAAAGTAACGCCAAAATGAATCCACTCAGAAAGTTTTGGAGGAGTATTTTTATTTCAAAATTTAAAGCCGTAACAGGTACCGAAATGAAATGCAAAACTACGAATAAATCCAAATAAAACATTAAAAACTTGCTAATTTAAACTACTTTTATTTATTGTTCGTTGACAAAGTGTTGTATATCCCGGTAAATCCGTAAATACACAAAATAAAAGAGTAAAAAGTACAGTTAATCCCCCGAAATCACCATTTTTAAGACCCGGGAACGTCGCTCTTAAGTGCCCTGCTTTATCTCTATAATAATATTCCGGGGAAGGAGCGACAGGTGAATATAAGGTATTATCTTCTCATTTTCGCTTTAATGTTTTGCGGGTTGAGGGAAAATTAGCTATTAGACAAGCCACGAAGGGCATTAATCGGATCTGCTCTTTCGTTTACAAAACAAACGCTTTACTATGATTAGATGGTTAACGACCTATTAAGGGGCGTTGAGGCGACTAACACTTATTTGTCCCTGTATTTAGGATTATAAAGATTTTTTTGTATTATCTGTAAAGCTGCAAATGAAGGTACACTAAATACCTAACAAAGTTTTTAATTACTTTTTGAGGGACCATAATGTACAGTAACGGTCATTAAATCTTGGGTAATTCTTTTTTCCTTTCGTAAAATAGGCTTATGTCACCTTCTACTGAATATAAATACCAATAAATCAGTGTCTAAAAATATTTTTTAAAATGCCAAACTTAACTTTGGATCAAAAAATATTAATTATTTATTATATTAAGCAGAGAGGTTGGCCAGAAAGGGATGTGGCGGAAAGTTTTGAGAAACCAACCATTTAAATCTGTAGTTACAGCAAAAACGGAAAGCAATTTCCCAGCATCGGTCAGAACGGTACGGCGAAGAATAAGGCAAATATCAGAATTGCGCTGCCACTCGGCAGCCTTAAAACCGTTTTTAACAAATGCAAATAAAGAACAACGCATTGGATTTGCTCTACAATTTTACTTTGAACCTCCGATTTTTTGGAAAAATATAATATTCACCTATGAAAAAGTGTTTCAGTCGTGCTACAATGATACTTATGGTATACAGGCCTTAAGGAACACGATTTGATGAAAAATATACTCAAAAGAACAGAAGTAGTGGGCTATTTTCGGTAAATGTTGTGGCTGAGTGCACAAGGACTTTGTGTATGTTATTTTATTGAAGGAATGTTTAATTCGAAGGTATATATAGATCTACTACAACATATCATATGGCCCGGCCAATAGATGAATGGATGGAAGAGCAGCGTATCAGGGTTTTACCGTGGCCTGCACGTAGTCCGGATTTAAATGTTATGGAATATGTTATATATGGGGCTTATTAGTTAAAAAATAAATAGGGAAAATGAGTTTGGGCCGCAAAATGTAAACGAACTTAAGGATAAAATTTTAGAGGCGTGGAATGAGTTACAAGGAAATCCGGACCACGCCCAGGCTATGGTCCATTCGATGCCTGGAAGGCTAAACTCTGTCTTAGAAAAATACGGGGCCGCAATAAAATATTAAATTTGTTTGGAGGGGTATTTAAGTTTGTTTGAATTAATAAAAATGGTTAATTAATTTAAAAATTTAATAGTTTTTATAAAATACAAATATTTTCTTTTACCTTTTGCTTTATTTATAATAATTAAAAGTAAAACAATGTAAAAAAGGGCGACTTACAAATATGGCAAAAGTCAAAATTTAACAAATTTTTTGCCCAAGATTTAATAGCCTTCACTGTACATGCAAAAAAACCAGAACATTTACTTTTATCTATGTTCAAAAAAGTACAATTTTTAATTAAGTAAAAATGTTTTATTTTAAAAACTGATTAAATAATTAAATTTAGAATTAGTTTAATTTTAATAAACAAATATGGGATATAGTAAAAGCTTTTTGTCGGAAATTTATGACAAATAAAATATAAGTGACATAATATTTTGTTACGGCAGGTAAGGGGCCTTGACGCATAAGGGGGAGGGTAATCGGCCTTTTCACTTTTTAAAGTCTCATTCCCAGGCTTGTTAAGAATAAAAAGATGTGCTTTTTCCTTTTTTCTTTTTATTTACGTGGATGCTTTAGAAACTATTTTATTGAATAATGAAAAGTTTTCGTTTTTTTTTTCAAATATCTTAGCCGCATTAAAAGAATTTTTAGTTTTGCTTGCGCTAAATTAGAGGTCTTTGAAGCGCAGATGAAGTACAATTTTCCTCAAAAAATTTTGGCAGGAAATTTTATTTTTTTGGCTTTAATTTTTTTATATTTGTTTAACAAAGCCTATTGACCCACGTTATAATAAAAAAATATATGTTAGGTGTCTTTACTAGATATGACTTTATGAATTTTTTCATATTTTTTAAAAGGGTGGAGGTCAAAAAATTTAAAATCAATTTTTTTCCTATTTTTGTAATTTCCTTTTTTAGATTTCTTTAAAATTATAATTTTTTTATTTTTGTAAAGAATGGTTTAAAATAATTTTTGGATTAAAAAGATTTTAGATGAATTTAAAGGAAAAAGTAATTAAAATATAACTTAAAATTAGAGAAAAATTTTTAAAAATATTCGTCTTTACCAGTTCATCTTAAATCTTTTTAATCCAAAAGTTGTTTAAAATTTTAATTCTTTAGAAAATTTTAAAAAATATAATAAAATATATTTTTTTTAATATTAAAAAAAGAAAAAAAAATGAGTTTTTTGACCTCTATCACCCATTCAAAAATTATAAAAACATTCATGAAGCTAGATCTACTAACGACACATCACACACACACACAAAATATATATATATATATATATATATATATATATATATATATATATATATATATATATATATATATATATATATATATATATATATATATATATATATATATATATATATATATATATATATATATATATATATATATATATATATATATATATATATATATATATATATATATATATATATATATCTAAAGTAAATAAAACAATTCTGATGCACGTCATCAATATGATAAATAATACTCAGGTCCCCAAACGTGACGAAATAAAATTAGGTAAAAAATATTACAATTTGGCCTTTTAATGAATTTAATCAAAAGTATTTCATTTCACTTTAATACTAACTCAATTTTCATAGAATATTTATATCAGTTAAATCTGTAAAAATTGGGTTTTAAATTTTAATTTTATTATTGTCATGTTGTCGTTTTAGCGACGGCCCTTCATTCCCTTTTAAATTTTTTGCTTCCCGTCCAGCTGTTATTATTTATAAAATTCTTGTGGTTTTTAGTAATACTAGTTATTGTTGGTGTGTATTTTTATCAGTGTTATTTTAAAACTGTTTTTTGAAAACAAAGACTTTGAAATTTACTGTGCATTTACTTCTACGTTCAAGTTCAGTCTCAAATGCCGAAGCATTTAAACAGCCGATGCAAAGAGCTAGTAGCTTCCTTGCTGAGCTATTTTCAGCAAGAACTGGAAAATAAGGGCCCATTATTGCCCTTGACTGCAGTAAGAGAAGTAAGTTTAACACAAAGTAGCATATAAAACTTGCAAAGGTAATTTTAAATTTTTAATTTGTAGCGTGTTGCTGCAGCCCTAAACTTAAATATTTCCACTGTTAGTGCAATTTCACAATCGCTTAAAAGTAATGAGCTGCTAAAGCCCCCTAAAAGAAACGTTCTCATGCAAAGAGAATTACAAATGTGGAAATTTTGGATATCGGGGCACCGTGAAACTATTTACCAGGGTGTATGAAACAAGAAGTCTTGAATGTAATAACCATAATCAGTTAAAACTTACCAAAAATAACTTTTTTAGGAACAGCACGTAACTGTGTCACGTTTAAGTGAAAAAATTTAAAAGAGAGGCAATTGTTCGATGGTTGTCAAACCTCTTTAAGGAATTTGTTGAAGGAAATTACTTCCCATGGAAGAAAGATGATCCAAGGCGGGGTCTTTTGGAACTTCCTCATGTAAATATAAAAAGACCCCATTTTTTTTAGAGAATATATGAAAGAAAAAAAAGAATCACTGTATCAATTTGTTTTCCTTGATGAAACTTGATTTTTTAGAACGGTACTATAGGACATTCTTGGCAGGATGAAAACAAAAGGAGGTGAAATCCACAAAAGTTGATGGAAAAAAGGTATTATAAATTAAAGCATATGTTTACTTAAGTTCAAATGAAATTTTTGTAGATACATAATACTTCATGCTGGCACTGAAAATGGTTTTATTGAGGGTGATGAGGCAATTTTTTTCCCCAAAAACAAAGCTGAGTGGGTTATCATTTGGGGGAAAAGAATCAGCAAAAAATTTTTTTCAATGGTTTGAGAACCAATTGTTGAAGAATCTGACACAGCCTTCAGTTATTGTAATTGACAATGCTCCATACCATAGCATGTTATTAAAAAAATACCCAATTTTTCATGGACAAAGGCTTCAATCCAGGAATGGTTATTGGATAACAAAATTAAATTTGATCAAGCTATGTTTAAGACTGAACTTCTAAAAATTGTAGCTATGTAGGAACTGGAATTTTTTTTATTTTTTTTTTGTATCAGATGATTTTATAATTTGAATCATTAATTTTTTTTTAGACATAAACCCCCAAAAACCTATATAGTTGATGATATGGCTGAAAGATATGGACATAAAGTCTTACGGTTGCCTCCATATCACTGTATGTTTAACCCAATCGAACACATTTGGGGCATTGCCAAAAATTATTATAACAGACATGTTGGTCGAGATGGTGCGACAGAGATTCACTTTTTAGTTATGTAGAAGGAATCTCTTGGTACTGTTACTCCCGAAATGTGGAAAAATTCAATTCGACATACAGAAGACGAGATAAGAAAATGGTACGATAGAGAACATGTATCTGACAGGTTGAACACTAAACCTATGGTTATTAATTTAAATGAATCTAGTGATTCAAGTGATTCTAACGATGATAACCAAAACTAAAGCATTAATCTTTTCACTTTATAATGTATTTTGCCAAATTTTCATCTTAGCACAGTCCACGAAGGCTGAGGCCTAAGTACTAACTTACCGTAGGTGTCTTAAGCGTGGTGGGAGGGAGTTTGTTTACACGGGCCTTAAATATTTGGAGACTGGGAGGAGAACGACAAACTTCCGCGGGTAGCAGGTTTCATAGTCTGGACACTTTAGGGATGAAAGAACGAACAAAGTGGGAAGATCGGGGCCTCCCACGTTGGACTGTAAAAGGATGCATAAAAGTGGCACTACATGTTGGTCTGTTGGGAACTGCTAGGGAGGAATTATACTGGCTAACTCTTCAGAGCAGAAGCCGTGAAAATACCTACAAAAGAGGGACAAATCCCCTACAGCTTGTCGGACGGCAAGAGAGGGAAGCTGCTAAGTGTGTTAGAACGCCATTCCCCAGACATGAGAACAATATTCTAAAGAGGGTCTGATCTGGGATACATACAGTGTATACAGATTAGAAGGAGAGAAATACTTTCTGGCTCGAAAAAGAATCCAAGATTTCTTGAAGCTGCTGGGCTATGTATGTAATGTGTTTGTGTCAGTTAAGATTATTCTCAAAAGTAATACCTACAAGGTTAAATAATTCTTTGTTCTGCAGAACTTGGCCACTCGTATATAACGAATAAGCATTGGTAGAATTTTTTCGCGACAGCGAACATGACTGTGTTTTGGAGGCATTAAAAGTGGAGAAGATTTTTTCACGCCCAATCCAAGATTACTTTAAAGTCTTGTGGAAGAGATATCTGCATTGACCTGCGCTTGTTTTTCAAATCAGAATTACAGGGTGGCTTAGGAAACGGAATATTAGAGTGTATATTAGTTTTTCGGATATATCGACACGTTCTATATGCTAACTGGCGTAATTATTGTGTAATAGTTTGTAATGGAATAAATAAAGTATATGACTAAGACATGTAGCCAAATAAATATTTAATTTTTAAATTTCGTTTGATTAAGGAGTGTAAAAATATCATTTTTAAAAAATAATACCTATTTTTTAAAAATATTACATATTTTTATCACTATCTGGCAACGCTGGCAACAACCACGTCACGAAAAGCATATGACGTGCATCGGAAATTGTTTTGCGTTTAGTTTATATATATATATATATATATATATATATATATATATATATATATATATATATATATATATATATATATATATATATATATGCATTTCTATCAAGACATAACAAGAGAATATGGAAAAGATGCTGTAGGATTTATGAAACTATTTTCCAACTTAAAGACCAAATTAGCTAATCAAAAAAATCGACGAATTTTTTCTTCGTTGCAAAATGGAGAACGTAACACCAATCTTTTTAAATCTTAATATTAAGTTTCAAATGTAAAAACCTTGAGAGAAATTTCCATGAAGTTATTTTTCCTAAATTTAAATATAATATCTTAAACTTACTTATAACTGATACAACAAAACATATTAACATGTTGCAAAATCAAATAATGAACATAGATCAAACTCTAAGATCGTTTTTACCAACCATAAATTTACAAAATTTCTTAAGCAGCCAAAATCAAAAATATGAAAAACTTTTTAAAACTATCAGGGAAAAAAACACAAACAAATTTGACATGCTAATAAAAAAACAAAATGGATTGAGAATTTGACTGATACTGTCATCCCAGATTGTGTCACGGAAATTCTCAGTTTAGGACCAAATTTTGCAATGCCTTTCGAAAATCCCACCAAAATACCAATACCTGACATTATTACCAACATTGAAGTATCAATCACAAATTTACAATCTAGTGTAAAAGACGACATCCGATCACGGTGCTGCAATTTAATAACTAACCATAGAAACAGAGCTGGCCAAACCAAAAAAAATACCACGCAAACTACCTTATGTCGCAAATTAAAAAAAACAAAAATATTTATAAAAAATAATCCAGACTTAAAAATTTTAAGACCAGATAAGTCAAACAAAACAGTAATAATGAAATCTACTGAGTACGATAAAATAATGAATGATCTTTTATAAGACAACACGACGTATAAAATCATTAAGAATGACCCCACTAATATATACCAAAAAGCAAGTAACGATATAATCTCACACTGGGAAAATAAAACCTATATATCACCTGCTACAGCTAAAAATCTAAAGATCCACAACGCAATTCCACCTAGAATATACGGTTTACCCAAACTACATAAAAACGGAATACCACTTAGACCAATCGTATCATGTACACAATCACCTTTTGAAAAACTTTCAAAATATCTTAAAAATATTCTTAATAATGTAATAAACCAAAATCAATATTACATAAAAGACTCATGGCATTTTAAAGAAAAAATTAAATCAATTAGTCTACCAGAAAATCATTTACTTATATCCTTAGATGCGGTTTCACTTTACACAAATATCCCTATAAACTTGACCAAAGACATTATTAAAAAAAAGTGGGATCAAATAAAATTACACACAGATATTCCCCTAGAAGACTTCTTAGAAGCTGTAGAAAAAACATTAAATTCGACCTATTTCTTACATAACGGCAAGTATTACAAACAAATCGACGGATGTGCTATGGGGTCCTCTATCTCAACTGTAGTAGCACAGCTAGTCCTTGAAGATCTTGAGGAAACAATAATAAATACAAAACTAGAATTTCACCTACCATTTTTCTTCCGGTATGTTGACGACTGCATAACATCCGCTCCACAAGACAAGTTAGATAACCTCCTCAAAACGTTTAACAGTTACCACAATAAATTGCAGTTTACAATGGAAGTAGAAAAAACAACAAAATTAACTTCCTTGATCTAACGTTACACAATAAAAAAAAAAATAGAAACGGAATGGTACACAAAAGAAACCTGGTCAGCAAGATATTTAAATTTTAATTCCCAACACCCCTTATCTCAAAAAAATCAGTTATCATAGGTCTGGCCGATAGGGCAATAAAATTAAGTGATCCTAATTTTAGAAGAAAGGCAATCGAAAAAGCCAAAAATGCCTTAAGATCAAATAATTATCCAAAACATCTTATACACTCTATTTTTAAAAAAAAGATTCATCAATTTTATAATAGTACACCAAAACCTCAAAAAAATAGTGCCAAAACAACACATCTCTCTTTACCATACGTACCAAAATTATCTGAAAAACCTGCAAAAAATATTCAAAAAGAAAATATAACAGTGGCTCATAAGGGGCACAATCTTCTTAAAAAAATTTCAGTTATCTAAAAGACAAAATTGACAAAAAAAAAAAAAAGTAATATAATTTATGAGATCCCTTGTAAAAACTGCCAAAATGTGTACATTGGGCAAACTAGCCAGTATCTGAAAACAGACTTAATGCCCACAAATACGACAAAAAAACAAAACAGCCTCACAAATCACACACAAGAACAAAACCATTTATTTGACTTCAATAACACAAAAATTTGAAAACTGAAAGTAATCCAAAAAAAAAAAGAGAATTTCAGGAAATGATATGTATACAAAAACGAAAAAAATACAGTAAACGCAAAAACTGATTGATAATAATAAGAATAACATATTTAAGAAAAAATTTAATCAACAAATATACTTAAATCTCTAAATGCTGCCACCTGTTACCAATACCATCAAATTGATACTCTACCATGAGAAATACTTTAAAAAATCTCCGTAATTTTAATGCAGTGGATTAACATATATTTTGTTAATATACCATAGATGTCGCTATAGTGAATTGTTACAAAGAAATAAATTCCTTAATTTTAATTTAAAAAAAAAACAAAAATAATACTCATAACGGCTGATGCCTTTATTAAGAAATTTTAAATTTGTGTCGCTATGTTTGTAATATGTGTATACAATAATCGTTTGAGTGATCGTTTAAAAATGTGTGTTTATGTTGAATTTTAACAATGACTACTTATGGAAATCTCTACTAATAAGGTAACTATATTAATTTTTGTAATTAGTCACAGCTCTATTGTGTTTTTCTCTTGTATTGCAGACATTCTGATGAAGGCCTCATACTAGAGAGCCGAAACGTTAATTTTAAAAATTATATTTTATTTAGAAAATTTTGTTTTATCTGCCTTTAAACCCAAGAATACTAAATAATAAAACAATATACCTAAACAAGGCAAAGAAAAGAAACCACTTCTAAACTATATATATATATATATATATATATATATATATATATATATATATATATATATATATATATATATATATATATATAATATACAATATATATATATATATATATATATATATATATATATATATATATATATATATATATATATATATATATATATATATATATATATATATATATATATATATATATATTAAAACGGCTTTGTTAAAATAAATAATTTTTTTAAAGTCTAAAAAATTGTGCGCTATCCGCATTTCGAAGATCTTTAATTTGGCGCAAGCAAAACTTAAAAATCTTTTAATGCAACTGAGACAATTGATTTATTTGGTAGACATTATTAAAAAATTTACTTTGTGAGAGTCTGTGTTCTAAATATATTTGTATTTGACGGGGTTCTGTGTACCCACAGTATCTTACCCTGCCACAAATTTTAATCAATCGAAAAAGAGCATAGAAATGGATACATTTTAGGAGTATTTTTGGTGGTTAATCATCTTTTAATAATAGAAAAATATATGATAAGCGTTTTATTCATATTATTTGTTGTAGGCTTATTTATATCCATTCATAATTTTTTGTATAATTTTTATTATAAAAACTTATTGTAATTTATTTTGTTTTGATAAAATTTAAATTTTTAAAAAAAGTTTTTTCCAAGAATAAACTTTATTTTTTTAATTTGACGTTTAAATGTCTTTCTTTATATTTAATTTAAAAAAATATGCAAAATGTTATAAAAATAATAATAAAAAAAGGAAAATAAAACTTCTAAATAAAAAATAATATTTTTTTTCAAAAATGGCAACGTTTTTGTACAATAGGCGGCAAGTATTTTTTCCTTCATTAATAGCTTGATTAAATAACACTCCGCCTAGTTCACCTAATGATATACGCGTGCGTAAAAGGGTCACATTTTCTATGTGTTGCGTAAATATTATTTTTTTATATAGCAAAATATTTTGATGATGTTTCTGCAAGAAATTTAAATACATATTTTTACTTAGATTCTCTGAAAACGGAATAGAACCATTAAGGTAGCGATCCATAATACCTGCCCAAATATTTATTTTAAATTATTGCTAAGGATATGTGCACAATTGACAGTAAATAAAATTTTTCTACACAAATTTTGGTCACGGATTCTTTGATTTCAAATAATTTGACGAAATATAAATCAAAACAAAGAGAGAACAATGTACTAGTAAAATAGCCACCATGTGCTCCCTATTTACTTATGCGTGACTTTTTTTTATGTAGCGTTCTTAAAAGAAAAGTTTACAAGACTTCAATAAACACCAAAATTTATTAACCCAAATTCCTATAAATTAAATAAAGCCCAATTGCATTTTCCCAAAAGTAGTAATAAGTGTTTTTAATAAAATAGTAAAGGGTAGTTGCTTAATAATCTTTTTTTTTTGTACCTTCTTACTTCTTTAATTAAAGCATACTTTAAATAATACTTAGTTGGGGTTAAATAGTTATAAGATATTATACGTATTTTCCCAACACCATGTAGACTAGAATTAGCGAGAAACAGAAATTAAAGCGTTTCCTTTAGAGGGAGAGAACCTATCTTTAAGACAAATAAAACGTTCATATCTTCACGACATAATTTAGCATTGCTTTAGGCTCAGCTGACTTTTCAAATTTTTAATGGCTTATTTAATATATTTTTTTCCCAAAAAAAACATTTATTTTGCATACTTTACTTTAAATAACACGCTTACCCAAGAAATATTTTTAAAAAATAATTTACTAGGCCAGAAAAAGATAAAAGTATCATAGTTTGTTAAATTATGTAGCACCTCTTTAAGTGCATCAGAAGAGTATTCTTTGCTGATTTAGCTGCCCCTAAGAAATATTCGTTTTGATTTTGGTGTTTGTGCACTGAGTGGTAGTTCGCATTTATGTCATCAGGGTCGTTCCAAGTTCTTTTTTCATCATCGGTGTATCGATTACTATATGATGGTGGCATACATATTTCCAGAAACGATAACACTACACAGAGTGATAATTCTGGAAAAAACTCTTGTACCTTTGCTCCCAAAGATCCGGAGAGGTTGTTTCTCAACCCTAAGACATGTTTATCTAAAATAGTTACCAGACTAGATAGTACGCCAAAAACTTAGTAATATCTCGTCTTGTATACAGCTTGGAACAAAAACTTTTCCATTAGGGCCCTGGTAGTTTTAATACTGTCAATATTGTTAGGAGATTATTTTTTATAAAATTTGTCTCGCTACTACTTTTAAGGAATTAAATTACTATCGATTATTTATTTTTTAAAACACAAAAAAACAGTTCTTGTAAAGTCCAATTTCTCTAAATATTAAACATATTTATCCTATAGGGTAAAAAGGAAAATAAAAACATATTCCAGGACACCTTACACCACTTTAATACTTCTTTAAGTCGTATGTATACCAGACACACTATAAACACCAAAAAGATATGGAATGACATAAAGCCGGTAATAAAATAAGAGTTAAAGTCACCCCAGATAAATCACGCGTTTCACAGCGTTTTATTTCTTTTTTCAGGAGGTATCACGTATTGCAAGGAGCCTTAAAAAGGATTCACGTAAATCGGATCGTATTAAATCTGCTAGAAGACGGTTTTTAAATAATCTAAAAAATATGTTTCAAGGCATTTGTATTTTAAACACGTACAGAGGTAGCAATATTTTTTATATGTTTTTTTTTGTGATTGCTACATCATCGAGAAAAAATATTTCCTATATTTTATGATTTTGTGTGAAATAGAAATATGTAAGTATAAAAATTGAACCTGTGCACCTTGCACCTACCCAACCGATGTGTTCACACGTCGTTGTCGTGGTTGGGGCCAGTAGGATCTTTTGGAAGAGGCGCTAGAGTTGCTGGTTATCGGCAACTTATTTGGCTAGCGTATGGAACGGGATCCGAAGCTAAGATAAATACAAGGCTGAACTCAAGGTGTTAGCATACCGTGCTGATGAGTGAATGACATCCTGTGCCTCAAACAGGTGTCTCCAACGGTATCTCTGAGATACAGGACGACCCCTCAGAATATTTAGCCTTACTGCGGTAATGCAGGGGTCTGCCGTGGTGGCCTATTACTTCCCTAGCTCCAAACAGAAAGCGGACAGAATCGCTTTCATAGGAAAAAAGTGAAAAGGGCTAATCCATCCCAAACAAACAGGTGCTTAGGAAGGGATCCCTAAATCCAAACAAAAGGGGGACAGAACCGCCTTTATAAAGAAAAGGGTTCCCTTACTTTAAACAGAAAGCGGATAGGAGCGTTCTTCATAGGGTAAGGTCGGAGATGCAGCCTCAGAAAGAACATCTGGTTCCTGTAACAAAGACCTGGAGCCCCCAAGAAATGCCGGGGGAGAGGGGGGGATGAGGCCCAATCGTCTGCTCGTTAAACTCTCCAGGAGAGGGGGAAAACCAGGAAAATCAGAATACATTGACTGTGTCCGAGGGGCGACACGAGTAAGAGGAGATGTAGTAAGAACCCCCCCCCAAAAATCTGGTATCGGATTCATTAGAAGTCCGATTCATTGGGAGAAATATAAAAAAGGTGTGAGCCACAATAGACCGAGCTGTCGCAGTGGAGGGCGTAAAAAGTCCACTCACTTTAAACCTACCTACCTACCTATCTTGCACCTAGTCTAAGTACAGAGTAGCGGGTAGCGAGTCCGACAAAGATTCTCTTTACGACATTTCCGACACCGCTGCTTTTTTAAGTGTGCAAATTTAAAACATCTCGAATCCATGACTTATTGTTTTGCTATAAATATACAGGGTGATTGATAAACGATGGTACCTTAGACGTTGAAAATTTTGCAACATGAGTTATTGGCTCTTCTCTACCGATCAAAAATATTTTCCACAACCCAACGTTGTCGCTTATACCAAAAAGTAATATAAAGTTTGATATTTTAAATGAGACACCTTGTATATAATAACATTTTTTGCTCCGCTGTTGCTTTTTGATTATTTTTGTATAATATTTTTCTCTATCTATCTCTAGTAATTTTCGACTTACTAATTAATTTCTTTATTTTTTCTTTAAAACAGAGCCCCAATAAAATATGTATTACTCCGTCACTGAGATCTGTAGAAGATTAAATTTTGGAGATAATTTAGGGAGGTCTTGCATATTACTTTTAAATTTAAAAAAATGTTTCACATTATACAGGGTTAGTCAAAATTTTACCGCGAGATACAAAAATTTAAAAAAAAGTGCATTTTTTTAAATGGAGTGACATATAATAAAAGGAATAGTAAAGTTTTAAAAATAGAAGCAAGTTTGACTTTGACAGAATGTTGACTTTTTATGTTTTGGCATTTTTTTACTTTAAAGTGCAAAGTTCACATATAAATAAAATTCATTTAGTTGTCCCCAATAATAAATATAGAATCGAATAGAAAGGTACGCTTCTTAAGGCGCCGGTTATACACAGACATACCAGTGCTTGCAGACGGTTTAGTCTCATGCTAGTCCTTATTTATTGCATTTTTGTCCACCATACAACAGCGCCATAGGACTATCGACCTAATGAGTATGACGTACAACAAAGTATTTAAGTGTCATTTAACAGTCCATCTAACGAAGATCCACACTTTTCAGTTTGTTCGTTCCCTCATTATTACTGTCTAGGCTCGATAGGTATTTCTTTAAATTCTTAAGCCCTGTATTAATAAACTACCCCTTTTTTTACTTATGAGTCACCATGGCTACTGAGTTAAATTATTTGTTAATTTTTATTTTCTTTAAAGAAAAATGCATATTATTAAGAGCCTAGAGCCTGAGCATATAAAATACATTCAAACAAAATATAAATTTCCAGGAAAGTAAGTTAAGTTTTAAAAAACTTAACAGAGTTAGTTTTATAGACTTATATTTCCAAGAGAATGTCAGCCCTTATAACATTTGTCAGCGAAAAGAGTGTGAAACAAAGACGAATAAAGATAAATGACTGCAACAGAGGAGCGTGGTCCAGAGATCATGAATTTTAGAGATGTTTTTCCTGAAAGAAAAGTTGGATATCATGTAAGTCAATGAAATATGATGAGTAATGGAACTTTTTGATATTTTACCACCTTGGAATGAGATTACATTACACATTTATTTTTTCGTATTATGTTGTGTGTGCTTCGTTATATTATTTTAATTTATTATAACGGTATTTGTGACTATACAAAGCATGTTTTTCTTCCTAATGAGTTTTTATTACTGGTTTTTTAATGTGGTTTACACCTTTTATTAATAATATATACATGAAATGAAAAAAATATATATAAGATATCAAACGTAAAAAAATAGTTGTTTTATCTTTTTTTGAAATAGAGTTAGCCGGGGTTTAAAGAAAAAAAAAGTTTTCTTTTTTCCCAAAATATATATATATATATATATATATATATATATATATATATATATATATATATATATATATATATATATATATATATATATATTTATATATATATATATATATATATATATATATATAAATATATATATATATATATATATATATATATATATATATATATATATATATATATATATATATATATATATATATATATATAAATATATATATATATATATATATATATATATATATATATATATATATATATATATATATATATATATATATATTATATATATATATATATATATATATATATATATATATATATATATATATATATATATATATATATGAGATCAGATTAAATAGCAGCCTCAATAATTTTTTAAACCATAAAAGTCGCTATCCAGGACAAGTACCTCCATCACTTTCCAAAAGCCTAGTTTGGTACACCAATGGTTCAAAGATAGATGACGTAGTAGCTCATGGTGTAATTTGGGTAAGGCTCGGAGCAACCCACAGCTTTCCATTAGGCAAGAAAGTATACCAGGGGGAAATCTATGCTTCCAAGCATGTGAGAAGGAAATATCACAACCAAAACATACGCATTTTCCCAAACAGTCAGGCTGCCCTAAAAGCCAATAGTTTTACATAAAAATTCACGATGGAGTAGCAGTGGCGTAGCTACGTAATCAAGGGTTCTGGGGCAAATAGGTAACTAGGGCCCTATCTACACTGGTTGAAATGAAAATACTTTAAAGGTGCAGAGCTACCTAATTTTAAGCTCTTTATCGTTAGCTGTAGTGCCAGTGTAATGCACTGGATAATGTTTAAATAAAAATGACACTTTTATGGCAAAGACTAAAAAACCTACTTTGCAACAGAGATGCCGTAAATGTCTACATTATGTAGCACTAAAAGTAAACTCTAACGTTTGCTCAAATAAATGAGTTACAAAATGATAAATGATAGCAATGCTATTAGTGTAAAAGTTATGTTTTACTTTTATTGTATGATATGGATTCCTAAGGAAGGATATGTAAACTTTATCGTTATTTATCGTGCATGATTTTAAAATTCTTAGTAATTCGTCTAAACCACCCAAAATTTAATTTTTTTAAACTAAGTTGCCATATTTAAAGCCCTGTTACAAGTTAAGTTCAAGCTATTAGAGATTTCGTGGCAAGGAGCTTAAGAGTCTAAAATTCTTCATTTGATTACAATATTTATTTATTTTTCGAAAATCGCTTAAAGGACCGAGGGCCCCCATGGGTTTGGGGGCCCCGGTGCCCTGCACCGCCTCTCCCTCCGATAGCTGTGGAGTGGTTGAACGACCTAAAATAATTTTTCGACAAAAGTTTCTGGACACATGAAAACAGAAGGCAAGGTAGCCTGCTGGTAATAATTTTTAGTTCGGTACGCGGAATCACGGACTATAAACTCATAATAAAATAACCCTTACTGTCATCCCTGAAATAAAATATCCGTCATGTATCCTGCAAAAATGAAATATCTTTTTTTTTCTCGACATATCACGTACGGGTTAAAAGCTTATAACGGATTTCCATGAAACAAATGTTTAGGAGGACGGTTTTTAAATCATTCGGGAAAACTTTTGAAACTTTCATATTTTTAGCATATAAACCTTTCCTAGCATTCCTTTGCGCTCAGGTGGTGTTTAAAATTTTAATGGGTAAAACAAAATAGGTTTTTCTCAACAATAACCATTTATTTTTTGTGCTATACTTTTTACGGCACGCTTACTTAATTTTAACATGCTTCTTGCGTTATATTTTTGATTAATGATTGATTTTGATCTAATTACCCGTTAAATATCTTCCTTTGCCTATCAAAGAACCATCTTCCAAACATCTTTAAAAAAAGAGGTTTTTACCGTAATTAAGATCACGTTTGGTCCCTTAAATTCGTCGTCAGATCAAAAAGCAGTTTGACGACACAAGGGTTGTCGAATTCCAATATTAGTTTATTTTCTTCACTGATTTATTTTATTTAAAGCAAATAGAGAAAATCCATCGTCTTTTCTTTATTCCGATTTAAGATAAATAATTGCAATATAATGAATGTAAAAAGTAGTTACATCATCAAAATCCATTGCAATTACCACAAAAAAAATATATATCAATTACAAAAATAGCTGTCTAATTGACTAGGTAGGTGTTGTTCGTTTTTTAAATTTAAATATGCTATTAAAACCGCGTAGGAATAACAGTACCTTTAAAGTAACTCTTGCAAAGTAAAATTAAAGTTGCAATTCAATATTATAAGAAAGCGGGCATTGATTTTACAAAGGAGGCAACATACCCAAAAAATATAAACAAAAAATATATTTAATAAAATAGCATTGGTAGAAAATAAAGACAAATTCGTAATATAAAATGCGAATCATACATGTTTGTATTATGCTGCTTACTTTAGAATATTATACTGAGTGCCTACGAGAATACTAGCAAGTCTGTCATTTTATTCACAAGTGTCATACGATTTTAAAATTTTAGCGGGATTTATGCCTGAATAGGACGTAGATTTCTGAAATTTAAATACTTTCTATAAATAAAACTACAAAAAATTGGGCCAAGATACGCTGATGTTCCTCTTTGTTTTGTATTGTTACAGGGAGTTTACATGATTTCTAGTCAGGCTCCGGGATCTAATAAACAATGAACTGCTGGTCCGGACAACCTTTTTGCGAATTTGTGCAGACCAGACCAGATAATCAAGTGGCAGTCTTTTGTACCCGTATCCAATGCATTAAATGTTTCTCTTTATGTTTTGGTAATATTGTAATAGTTAAATTTTGTTGGCGGTAGTCAACAAAATAATTTAAGAATAAAGGTACATCTATACAGGACTTAAAACAATCGCCAATTTATAAATAAATTAGTATTTGTCACTTATTTATTTTAACCGACTTCAAAAAAAAGGGGGTATCAATTCGACAAGTATGTATAACGGGTGGTGCGTCGCCGAGCGGAACATAGGAAATTCCATGTAAATTTTAAGGTGGTTAATTATTGGCCCCACTGTACATTTTACAAAAAAAATATAAGATAACTTTTTGAAGAGACCAATCTGACAAACCCTCGTGCCAAGTTTCAAAAATTTTAATAAGCGAATCTTGAATTATTCAATTAAATGTAATTGCAAAATTACCAAATTTTTGGCTCAGGTAATACCAAACAGACACCAGCCACCAGCAAACAATTTGTTATAATCTCACAACCATTATATTCAAAGTAAAAGACACGTTACCATTATTTTTTTATCAAACCTTTTATTTAATGTATCAATGAAGTTTAACTAATAACAATTATTACTATTGATCATTAAAAAAATAATTTTCTCATACCAGAATTTAATTAAACCAATAGCAGTATCTGGAATATTTTCAATTTATTTTCCCATCAGTAAAACATAAGAGTACAAATATTTTTGTGATAAAGTTCTAATGTGACTAGTAATAAAAAAGTTTCAAGCTCAAACTCTTTTATGTCGTACTTACAACGAAGCAGACGATCTACCAAAAGCATTTATTTAAAATTATATCTGAGATCATACTCTCCAAATTCTTTAAAAATATTTATTTTAGAAATTTTAAATTTTCGGCACGTAAAATCTTAATGTCATCCTTTTTAAGCTTGGCTGATTTTTTAGATACAAGACCGATAATTTGGAATTCATATTAAGCAATTTTAATGCGGAAAAATGGTTTTTGCCCCTTTGAATTTTAAACATTCTTAAAATCAAAATATTGATAATCTAAAGGTCGATTATGCTTTGTTATAGACTTGGGGTTTAAGAAAAAAAGAGAACCCTGTTAGCGTGTTTTAAGTTGTATATAACCAATTTAAAATGATTTACTAATCATTATGTTTGTTAAAAATAAAACAATAATTAAATTTCTCTTCTTCAGTACATACAATACACAATTTTTTAAAGAAGTATTAAAAAATACATAATATTAATTATTGTCTTATAAATTTTTTATAGATATATTTTAAAAACAAAACTTTAAAGAGAGTTTACTGTTTTATACGTTCAATTCCCCCTTAAAATAAAAAAAAACCCAAATGCTGTTTTTAAAAAGAGGTGGCATGTTTGAATTTGTTTTAATGTTTTTTAATTCACCACCTTTGGTACATATAAGCTACCGGAAAAGTTGTTCAGTATTAAAATTTTCCAACAATTGGGTCCAGTCCAAAATATGTTTTTATTAAAAATTTTAGTAGCAAAAACGAATAAATTTTTTAAATTTTTGGGCTATAACTTTTTTCTTCGTTAATTTAGATATAGGTATTTCTTAACAGAAAAAAGCTGTTATTATGCTTTTTAAAACATGTTTTGATAAAAGTCTTTAGGATTTGTAGTAACCGAGATACAATTTTTTAAGGTTGGCTACTCTCATCTCTTTATTCTAACTTTTAATATTTTTATTTAAACTTTATCTTATAACTTTCCACATCCAATGTGGGAAAGACAAAAGTTTTTTGCCCTTTTTAAAAATGGTGTTTGGTTGGTATGTAAAATTAAATTAATCAGATATGAATTTCAAAGTTGCTAACCTAACCCAAAATAAAAAAATTTAAAAAAAGGGACTTTTACCCTAATTTCCCCAATTAAAACCCTTTCCTCCGCCCAAGTATTTGGATAAAATTTTAAACCAAAAAAAAAATGATAAAGGTTAAACCTTAAAAATCCAGTTACTACATACTTTTCCGGGCCCTTTTTTTAAAGTTTTCACAAAATAAACTTTCTTTTTCAGGGCCACAATATAAAAAGTGGATAGAAACCCTTAAAAATATCCTGGTTATTTAACTTAAAACGTTTACCAGCTTTTTAAAAAAAACATAAAAATTTTTTTTCTTTTGAAGCAACGTTTATTTTTAAATTTACAGGAAAAAGTTATAGAAAAGTTTGAAGAAAAAAATTAAATTGAAAAGTTGAGAGTAGTTTTTGAAATTTATTCTCTGGTTACTACAAATCCTGGGCTTTTTTTCCCCCAAAAACGTTTCAAAGAAAGGTAACAGGTTTTTTCGTGTACAGAATGGGCCAATTCTTTGGGAAAAAATTAAGGAGGAAAATATAAAATAAAAATAATTTTATTTTTTCTTTTTTTTTCTTCTTTTTGTATTTTTTCAAAAAAATTTTTTAGTTTGAAGGCAAGATTTGGTAGGAAATTCTAATTCTCAAATACAAATCAAACCGAGATGGGATAACACTTTTATCTTAGTTCTTCCTTTTCAGCGCGTGCCGAACTCGCCCATCTAACTAACAAAATTTGATTATTGAACGGGGCCGGACCCTTTACTGGACCAGTTCGGATCATATTTCTTCATAAGTGACTTTTATGCAAAAATTTTTAAACACAAATTTGCTTTTAAATAAAACGAATACGCTTTCCAGTTAGAGGGCCCCAAAAAAATTATAACTTTGGAGAAACCAACATGAGGGCTTTATTCAATAAATTTAACATTTAACTTTGGGCCCAAAAAATCCAAAACACCTTTCATAAGACAATTATGTAAAAAGAAAAAAAGGAAACCTGAAACTGCAAAAACAATATCGTTTCAACACGATCCAAGTTTTTTAATTTTCCCAATTTTAATTTATATTCTAAGTTTTAAAAATATTTTGAACCCCCCTTTTTTAGAATTTTGAAAAAATGAATGGCTTTAAATAGCGAATGAAGTTTTTAATTTTGCCTAAAATTGATTATCCCGTTCTATCAAAGAAAAAACAATCCTTTTTTTTTTTAACGGGTAAAAGATATTTTATTTTTTTAAAATGCATAAAATTTTTAAATTAAAATAAAAAAAAAAAAAGGGGGAAAACTTTTCCCTTTAAAAGGGTGTTTTAATTTAAACAAAAAAAAATAAAAACCCCCAAATTGGGAGTTTTTTTTATTTTTATTTTTTTTGACATAGAAAGAGCCTGTATGAGTCTTTTTTAATGCACAAAATTTTAAAAATTTTTTAATGCTTAAGCCCAAAAAAAAATGGTTCACCCCCTTTAAAATGAATGATAAACTTCTTAAAATGGGGGCAACGCTCTGGTTTAGTTTCAACAAGGGAAAAAGTTTTAATTAACGTTCGTATTGTTTCAAACCGGACTGTTTGTTTACGGAATGCTATCGTCAAACTATGAATTCAAAAAAAAAAATACTTTTTTTATGCCAAAAAAGTTTTTTCGTATTTAGCTAGACGCCTTACTTAGGGAATCCTTGATAAAATAATTTAGAAACAATTAAATTTGGTTTTTTAGTAATAATAATTTATAATTTATAGTATTATTGTTTTTTTTGAAGAAAACTTATTTAAATAATTTATTTAGTCCGATGAAACCCAACAGAAGATTTTTAAAGGGGACCTTTTAAAATTAAATTTTTGGATATAAATTATGATAGAAAAGTACTTATTAGAGATAAAAAAGAAATCGATAATTTAATTTTAAAAAATTGAATAAATTTTAATTATTATTAACCAATAATAAAATAAACCAAAAATAGGTTTTAACTGTATATCACTAATTAAAACTTTAAATATTAACAGAAGAAAACTATTTGATTTAACCAAATTTTACAAACAATTTAGAGAAATCTTTAAAAAAAATTTTTGCCTACCGTTGTCTTTTGAAGTTTTTCACTTTTTTTTAAATGAATGAATCAATGGATAGAACTGGTCTTAATGACTGAAATGCTGCTTAACTTTTTTAAAGCTTCAAATTTTGATTTTTTAAATTTAAAAAACTAAAACGCCATAAAAAGTTCCATTGAGTAGTCAAGAACGGAAAAATGACGGGTCTAGTGCCAACTTGTGGAAAACTTTTTACTAGTAATAGCAAAATAGGGGGTATCAAGAAACTGGGGCCAAAAGGAATTTTTTTTGAAATTCGAGCTTCTAAAAATTTAATTGGTGTTACATTAAAAATTATTTTTTATTAATACCAGAGTGCCCTTGATTTTTAAAAAGGAATTTATTTAAAAAATGTTTATTAATTTTAAATATTGTATTTAAATTAAATGATTTGGTAGTTTAAAATAAAAACATTAAACTCTTTTATTGTATAAAATATTATTTTATAACCAGTTGTTATAAAGGGGTATGCCAAAGAAATAAGTTGAAATTAAAATACAAAAAATTATTAATAGAATAAAAACATTTAACAGACACTTTAAGAAAATAAAAAAGGTCCGAAAAAAAAAGAGTTGTCCCATAACTTTACCCAATTTGAAAAAATCGAAAATTTTGTCTCATGGGTGAGATAAAGGGTAAAACGAAATTTTATTTGCCGTTATTGGGGAAACGGTAACGCCCAGTTTGGGAAACTTACATAAGGGTGAAAAATTTTAAACCCCGGAAATTTTTAGTTCTAAAAGTAAAAAAAATGTGCAGTTTTTTCTTAATTATAAGCGAGCTATTTGTTTTTTAAAATATTTATATTTTTTTTCCATATCCTGATTATTCACTTTACAAAAAAAAAACTGTAAGTGAAAGACAAAAGGTATTATTTGATCCAAAACATTTTTTTCGATTTTTTTATAAACACATATGGCAACTTTTTTTTTTAACTATTACGCATTAATAATACAAAAATAAATTTTTTACATAATGTAAATGTAAATACCTTAAAATTTTATTTATTGCAAATTTCAAAAATGAAAATGTTACATGGAAACAACTTTAAGAAATCGCAAAGTCCTTAAAACTGCTATAATATGCAAAAAAAAATGTAAAGAATATAAAGCCGGCAATAAATTAACGGATAAAGTCTTCAAAAACAAGACGTAAATCGTGTTTTTCCGGCAACAAATTGCTTTTGCCAAGAACCATCAAAAACCTTAAAAAGCTCTTTTTTTTCGCCAACTTACCGACCAGCAATATAAACAGAGAAAGATATAAAATGATGTCATGGTGTAATAAAAAAAAAGGCATATAAGGTCGCCTGGGACATATATAGGGTAATTAAAAATATTATTTGGCTTTTCTTTAAAATAAAGGTATTTATTTTATATCTAAAATATGTTGAAAGAATGGTTTTTCCAGGAATTTGGATTTTTAAAACTAGCTTCCTGATAAAAACTATCTATGGGGGGGTGAATTTTCAACTTTTAATCTCAATTTTCAGAGTCTGATATTTAATTGAAGCGACCCAAGGGGCCATTTACAATACAAAATGTCAAACCGTCCTTTACAGGATTAAAATTATTTGTCAAAAAAACAATGTTCAATCATAACCCAAAGGGCCCTTTATTAAAAGTACTTTTGATGTATTAATATTATCTGTGAAAAACTCATCCCGAAACACTAAATGCCTTTAAAAAAACAGTTTTCAGGCTGGGGCCGCCATGGAAAGGTGAAGATTTTGGGTCAAGTGGTCAATGCCTAATATTATTAGCACTGAAAAGTAAAATTATCAAACATTGATTTTGAAAAAATGTTGTCTAATCAGTTGTAAAAATAGATTCCAATAGACTGCTATTTTATATTAAAATAAATTCTATATGAGATAAGTCAGAGTTTTTTTATTATTATCTTGGGGTTTGGGATTTGAATCAACATATTTTTAATAATAATAATAATAATAATAATAATAATAATAACAATAATAAAGTGTCAAACTGTTCCATACAGGTAAGATCAAAAAAAACACCCAAACCAACTGGATCCAAAACGGTTATTGGTCAATGGAAAGGAACCGAAAGTACCCAGGAGGTTTCAAAAAACCAAATTGAACACTACAATGAAAACAATACTAACCAAAAAACAAGTGACTTTCGCAAAATCCCAAAGAAATCAACCCAATCAACCTCAAAACTGCCCTTACAGGGGGAAGCAAATCCACCTTCAATACCCCATTGAATAAAATGGACCACAGACCTAAAAAATTTTTCAGAATGATTTGCACGAAATGACTAAATATAGAGCACACCATCCTAAATCAGCAGTAGAGCGAATCACGCTAAGAGAAAGGGAGAGGATCAAAGATGTATAAGCGCGTGCAATCAGCAAATACTTGACTTGGGAAAAATTTTTTTACCACAAGAATACGCATCTCCCAAAGGTAACTGTTTGAAAGGGCAGAATTAATCCCAACTAAAAGAACCAAACTATGGCGGACTACAAACAAAAACCCAAAATGATAAACCCAAAGCTTGGGAGGAGCCGAGGGAGGGTTCCCCATAAACCTGAATTTAAAAAAAATGGTTTTTTATTCCAAAAAACATATTCATACAATTTACATAAAAAAAATTGTTTGGAATAAAGGCTACATCAGCTTGCCCCATATAGAAGCAGCTGCTAGAGCCCAAAAAAAATATAAATATATAACTATTTTATTAAATGGTAAGAAAACTTAAAAAGAGTGGTAAATAGAAAAGAGATAGAAAGACAGAGATAAAGAAAGGAGGATGAAAAGAGAGAAGAAGAATTAGGAAAGAGGGTGGGGAGGTTAATACGGGTGTAATGTATTCTAATTTGTCAGCAAAGTGGATCGCATTTTTTCTTAAACGAGGCTACTGACGAGGAAAATTCCATAACCTTAAATTTATTTATTAGCAAAGCAATTTGGTAGGAGAATGATTTTTAAATATTTTTCTATTATGTGATGGTATTGTAAGTAAATTTAACCTACGAATATTCAAATTATGAATATCAGTCCTATATTTTATTTTTGACACAAGTAAGGAGGGCATTTAAATTTTAAAATTTTGTAAAAAATACTAAGGAATGCAAGGTACGCCGCCGCTCCATGTTAAGCCACCCCAATTCGGGTAATTTGTGTGAAATTCTTTGTACGTCTGATTCCAAATATCAGTCTGAGGCAAGAATTTTGAGCTCTCTGAATTCTTTTATATCCAGACTATCCAAAAAGGACCGTACAAATGATCAGCAAAATTAAAATGGGATAATACCAGCGCTTCACAAAGCATGGCTTTAGTTTTTACTGAAAGATAAAATCTATGCGAGTAAATTATTTTTAACATTGAATATGCCCTTCTTAAACACAAAGTAGTATGTTCATTAAATTTTAATTTGTTATCTATAGTTAGGCCTAAGTTTTTTACAGAGGTTTTAAACGGAATTATATTGTCACCTAGTTTAAGTAATATAATTGGTTTCTGCAGCTATCGTTGAAAAAAGTATAAGGGTTGATTTAGTTGGATTTATTTTTAACAAAATGATATCAGCTTAAACACAAGTTTATCAAGTCTATGTTTATGTTTTGTCATATTTCGGAAGACTTCTTAAATGAAACATATATTAAATTATGGGGCATTTTTAATTTGATATCTATTAACTATGATAAGCACAGTTTTACTATTGTTACTATTCAAAATATGTGATATTTAACAAAGAAGAAGTTCTATTTACTATTAAATGAAGCATATTTGAGTATCATCTGCATAAAGATGATATTTACAGTGTTTAAGAGATTTTACTAAGTTGGAAGTATAAATATTAAATAAAAGTGGACCAAGTATACTGCCCTGAGGTACCCCCGATTTGACAGCTAAAAATTCAGACACGTTACCGTCAAGACAAACCCGCTGAAAATTTGATTTTCGTAAAAGGTCATTTTTGTAATAAAGCATTATTAGGTTTGAACACATAATTTAATGTTTAGTTTTAATTCTCATGAAATATTCAGGTTAACAATGAGTTTTTTTGCGTGAAAACATAGAGTAACTTAAAAAAAGAAGATGAAGCTACAGTACATACCGCTAAAAACTCTAAAAGAGTTCTGCGAGAAGTGTTTAATGGCCGACTCATTTCACTATTTGGGGATTTAAATTGACTTTTAAGGTCCCCGGACTTAACTGCACCAGACTTTTTTGTGTGGGGCTATTTAAAGTCAAAGATTTTCGCTCGTCTAGAAAACATCCAAGATCTTAAAGTCCCAATTCCTGAAGAGGTCCGGTAAAAAGGTCAGGTTTTCCTTCATCGTGTCATGGATCATTTCTTGTCAAATCTTAAAAAGTGCATTGAAGTTAATGGCACTTACTTAAAAGACGTATAATTTTTAAAAGTTTGGATAAGTCGTATGTTATAGTAAATTCCAAAGAGTGAATTGTAATTAAGTGTCATAAAATGTTAGTTTTATTAAGTTTTAACAATTAAGAAATTAAAAGGGGTAGTCTATTATGGGGAACCTGTACAAGAAAAAATAGTCAGTGCCACTTTTATTATTTTCCAAAAAGTCAGCACTAGGTGATTTAAATTGAAAAATAGATTTCCATTGTAGGAAACCGATGTAAGTAAACATCCTTTTTTATTTATAATAATATCTGGTATTGCTCTAAAAAACTATATTTGAATTATTTAAGAAAGGAATTTTTAATACATACTTTTGCTTATATATGTCATTTATGCACACAAAAATTACCGATATTTGTTTATACTACAACTTTGTAAATAAAAAAAATAAATAAACAATTCAAATGAACTATTGACCAATAAAGTGCTATTTATAGAACAATTTTGGATTCATAAAGTAGCATTTTATTTGACTAGTAAAATAAAGTTACTTTATTTTACCAGAAAAATCAAGTAACTGTCATTGTCAATAACAAATGGCCAAACAACCATTTTTAAAATTTTATTAAAAAATTAATTAAATATTCAACAACAAATTGACACCTAATTAAACAAAGGTTGGTGCTAAAGTAAGCTAAGATACCGTCTTCATCGATCTTCTGCAACTTTTTTTTCATTAGACCAATGTCTGTACTCTTTGTATGTCTCTGCTGCTGCATCTTCTAAACTTCTGAGGTTTCTGTTTTGGTTTTTGATACAAATTTCGTTCTGGATTCTTTTTTTCTAATGATTTTAGCTATTTTCAGAAATTTTCGATATCAACTAATTTGACATGTTTTAAAAATGAACATCTACATTTCATAGCAACTGCTGTGGCAACTGCTTGATCACCTCTTGAGGTAAAATCCTATACAGCTATACTCCAATTTTTATTTCTTCAATTTTTCAAAATTCTATCTACATATAATCCAATCGCAATCGTACAAAAAATTATGTATATAACGCGTACATAAACAGGCTTTGTTGACTCATCATTTTATAGCTTCGCTCGCAAGCTCGCTCGGCTATAAAAATATTTGTTCAATAAAGACCTTGTTTATATACTAGTTATATAAAAAGCTATTATAAAGTTATTATAAATAAACAAAATAAAAAAATTGGCCATATCAAGATTCGAACCCTGGTTTCCGAATTGGAAGTACGGCTTCTTAACCATTCACCTATCACCCATGTATTCTTTTTTAATACAATTGCACTGTTAATTCTAATAACCTATAATTTTAATATTAAAGCGATAAATTATGCGTAATATGCACAATTTATTAGTTTTATGTAAATAACACCTTTGGATAAATAATAGATATTAGATGCCAATTTTGAGTCTTGCAAATAGCCAATTCTAAATAAGAATTATTATCCGTTATACTGTTTAGTGTATATGACAACGTATTTTTCTTCTTGATTGATGCATCCGATCGTAGCTTTATTGCAAGCACATTGCTGATAAATCGCTGCCGTTAATTGCCTAAACAGGGCTGTGTGTCGTGCGACTGACACACATTTATAGAATTTCAGTTAGACTAGATTTCAATTATGATGCATTAAATCATTAAATGCTATTTTAAACAATCAATATTTATAACGGAGAAAATTTGGTCCAAGGGACCGTCCATTAATCACGTGAGGCTTGAAAGGGAAGAAGGGTTAAAAAAATACAAAATATCACAAGAGGGATGGGCGGTGTAGTCAGATATCATGTGTATTTATTTTTTCGAACAAACGATGCTTAATTTTCCAGAATTAAATTAAATTATACCCTAATTTAAAGATGATATCCTAAAAATTTTTAAGGTACTTTGTACCAAAAAATTTACTTGATTTTGGGTAGGGGGATCGGTAGTCTAAAACGTCCTCTCATCATCAGGGGAAAGCAAGGTTAAAAAGTTGCTAAAAAATATCACGACCCCTAATAGACCAAGCCTCATTCTGTTTTTGAATGAATCTACGAGGTGGGAGGTATGTTTTTGCTAAAAACCCTTTAGAAAAATGTATTTTACAAGAACCAAGATATGCTTTCTCTCAGAAAGGTCTGGAACATTTGTTAAATAAACAAAGTTTGAATAATAGCATTGTAAGTATTGATCGTTGAAAAAAATATGGAACTTGGACCATTGAATTTTCTTTGAATAGGCTAGAGATCTCAAGCTTTTAAACGCTCCAATGTCTCCAATTTAATGATCGTTATATCTCAGGACCCACTGCTTTGTTTACACGTCTTTGCGTGGTTGGGCCCAGTAGGATCTTTTGGAACAAGCGCTAGAGTTGCTGGTTATCGGCAACTCTTTTGGCTAGCGTATGAAACGGGATCCGAAGCTAAGATAAACACAAGACTTAACTCAAGGTGTTAGCATACCGTGCTGATGAGTGAGTGATATCCTATGCCTTAAACAGGTATCTCCAACGGTGCCTCTGAGATACAGGGCGACTACTCAGAGTATCTAGCCTTACTACGGTAATGCGGGTCTCTGCCGTGGTGGACTATTACTTCCATAGCTCCAAATAGAAAGCGGACAGAACCGCTTTCATAGGAAAAAAGTGACAGAGGTGCGCTGACCGAAACGGGTGAATCCGTTTCGAAAGGTGCTCCTGAAGTCACCGGCTCCTGTTTCACGGGGAAGGGCTAATCCATCCCAAACAAACAGGTGCTTAGGAAGGGATCCCTGAATCCAAACAGAAGGCGGATAGAACCGCCTTTATAGGCGGCTTTAAACTGAAAGCGGATAGGACCGTTTTTATAGGGTAAGGCCGGAGATGCGGCCTCAGAAGAATATCTGGTTCATGTAACAATGACCTGGTAGCTACCCACGTCACCAGACCGGGAGAGGAGGGCATGACGGATCTAATTGTCTGCTCGTCATACTCGCCAGGAGACAGGGCACCAGAACACATATTGTGCTCGTGTCCGGTAGCGACACGAGTAAGAGGAGATGTAAGAACTCTGTCCCAATCTGATATGGGATTTATTAGAAGTCTGATCCTATTGGGAGAAATATAAAAAGGTGTGAACCTCAATAGACCGAGCGGTCGCAGTGGAGGGCGTAAAAAGTCCACTCACTTCAAACCTCAAACCTCAATATCTCAGGAACGGTGGCTTTAAGAAAAAAAATACTTTTTTTATAGATACTTTTATGATCTACAAATTTTGTTTTACGTAATTTTACGATAAAACTTACCGTTAAAAAAAAATGCGAAAGCCTATTTTTTGACCTTTGACCTTAGGGTCAATTTTTTTCCCAGTACCGGAATGATAGGGAATTTTAAAATGTTATATAACTTGAAGATTGAAGAAAATCGCGAATAATCCATTTTTTGACCTTTGACCTTAAGTCAATTTTTTTCCAGTACCGGAAGGATGGGAAATTTTGAAATCTTATTTTTAATTATGTTTTGAACAATTTTACTCACTTTCAGCTTGATGTAAATTTATGTACCTTTACTCCTATTTTTTGGTCTAATTTGACCGAACTGTTATATTTTATGTGTATCTTCCCTTTTTAAAATTTATAGTAGGTAAAAACTGAGCTCATATTTGACCCTAGCAAATTACAGTGGATACAAAACTCAAAAAATTATTAGGGAGTGACAAAAAAAATTAAATGCTAAACAGCGTAATTTATCGAAAAGCAAGAATTTAATTTAATTTATTTTCATTCCGTGCACTAAATAAAAAAAATTTAGCCAAAATTCTTAATTGGATTACCATTTAATTGTGTTATATACAGTAAACACCTCCTTTTCTAAACATTTAACGTGAATATTGAAACTACAATTTCAAGCCAGTTGGAGCGGTAATTTAAACAAAGGGAAATGGAAATAATTGTCCATCAGCGCCTGTGTAAATTTATCACATTAGAGACGCCTGTGGCCGCGCTCAAACACCAAACAAAACCGTTTCCTATTCCTAATTACAGAATTCCCTGATAAATTTGTTCTCGGTAAAGATAACTCAGACAAAGCAAATGGAATAGATAATTATAAAGGTAGAATTGCATTTTCTGATACCTTCATTAAGTGACCCTTAGAAATGTTCATTAGTAATTATTGCGTATTTACCATTAGCGATATGATTTCTAATGGTTAATTTTAGCTAGAACACAGCTAGATTTAATCAGCACTTTCATTACCAATATTTAGTTCAGTTTATTTAGGTATTTTTTGATTCTACTCTTCTAGCTTTACCAAATTAATGCTGGGTTACCCCAGGGCTAGTACTAGCATCAACTCAATTTCTTCCTTTCATCGACCATATTCTCTCTTTTACAATCAGCCCTAGCTTTGCTTACGGGAGTAGCAATATGTAGTTTCGCAAGTTAATGTCTAAGACTGATTTGGAAAACCAGCCCATGATAATGCAGCACATATCTCTTCTTTATGGAATCCGAAATAAAACATAATATTGATCGCCACAGCAGCTTCGATATATTATGTATTAATTCCTCTTTCTAGCCAGAAAGGATTTTTCTTCTTCTAGTCTGTAAACTCTGTATCTATCCCAAACCAGATCTTCTTCTAATACTATAAATGATGTCTTCCACAACCCTTAGCATTCTTTATTCTATACAAAGAAAAATCATTCGCTTTATTAAGGGGCGAGAGGTATGTTAATTCGTGCAAAAAGACACATTTTTGCCAATTTTTTTGAAAGACACAGTTAAAAATTTATTTATTGAAACTAATGCTACATTAAAGTATTACATTCATAGAATTTTAAATAATATTTTTATGAAGAAATATTTAAAAATACAACAATGGCAGCAATTATTTGGAAGCGTTTTGGAAAAAAGTTGAATAGGCGTTTTTCATGATTTTTTTTTATTAGCTTATTGCAAAGCCACATGAAAATAAAGGCCAAAAATATTTTTTCCCGATTTTTTTGGCCTCCGGAAACGCCTTAAAAATCAATTTTAAGTTTGAATTTTGTAGGCCCGTGACGTCACGACCCTAAATTTTCTATTGGTGGAATTTCTGCTTTGTTGTCAGCTTTTTGTTATTCGATACGCCTGTCATCAAATATCGATATGCGCAACATCTACAAAGTTGGCGTTTCCTGTCAATTGTCATATTGTCAATGTCAACCTGTATAACCTGTAACCTCTAATATTTATTAATAATTTCTAATTTGTAAATAGTGTTGTTCTTTCCAAATATTCCAATTTATTACTATAGTTATTATTATCGCCAAACTTTCCTTGATAGAACCCTTTTACGAGTAAATTTCCGTTATTTTATTCAAAATGAAAAAAGTGTATTGTTATTATTTGCGAAACCAGAAGCCGGCCTGAGTTTAGGATCTTCAAAAATATTCTTTTCTCTTCCAAAACAAGACGATAGGAGAAAAGCCTGGTGTGCTGCTGTAGGTATTGAGAAATGCCCAAAGGACATGCCTATTATTGTTGTGAAAACCATTTTGATGTAAGTTTTTATGTTTTATTCCAATTGAAACTATTTAGGTAGTCTGGCTGTGTTTTAGTGTAAAGTCTAAAAAGCATATCGCATTTTAGCATTTCGTTAAAATTGATACGATTGTCGATATCGATAGTTCCTAAAAAGACTTGCATCCATGTTGAATTTGAGTTAGGGGAGAGGCGGGCTATTTAAATTACAATGATAATTAAACCTTAAATAGAAAAGTAGGGTTTGTATTTTTCCGTGTTATTTAGCAGGTTTTGCTCAATTGTAAATTCTACTTTTAATTTTTACACACAACATTATCAATATCAATTGAGTGAAAATACCCTTATTGCGGCCCTCTCATAGCTAGGTGCTGAATCATCTGAAATAAAAAAACTAAATATTTTTGTTAGGTAATCTCCTTCTTCAGGTAACGCGGGGAGGGGTTTTTCGAAATTTTAATTTTTTACTTTTTGGGAAGTAAACAACGTGATTTTTTTCGAAAAAAAGCTGCTAAGTTGTTACTGTAAAATAAAAAAATTAAAAAAATTAAAAAACTCTTTTGCGTTACCTCGTAAATTATGTACAGAAATAGTGTTCCAAATATTAAAAGGATCCGTGCAGTAGTTTTGAAGTTATGAGGAGCACCGACTTAGAAAACGTTAGTTGTGGGAGAAACGCTTTAAAGTTTTGAACATTAAAAAATTTGTGCTAAACGTTCATAAGCGAGTTTTATCGGCTTACCTTACTTACCTCTGAGCCTACAGAGACAGGCCTGCCTTATGATAACGGGCGCGCTGCGCTCGACACCAACGGCGGCCATGGAAGCCCTCCTAGAACTGCCTCCTCTGCATATCTACTTGGAGAGAGAGGCAAGGTGGGCAACATACAGACTCTATCAAGCGGTTAGTAACAAACCGCAGGCGTGTAATATGGAGAGCACCAGTCTCCTCAGGAATGTCCTTACCTGTGACAGACTGGGAATGCCCTCAGACATCATGCCTACAGCAACCAATTACAACCGGCCCTACTGTGTAGTCTACCCACAAAGGGAGGACTGGAGTCGAAAAACGACCGACCTGCTCCGGGCTGACATCTGTTGGTACACCGATGGCTCCAAAACCAAAGACGGTGTTGGAGTTGGAATATATGGGCAGAGGCTAGAGGGTAATGAATCCGCAGACCTCCTTGCCAAAAGGGGGGCGAAGACAAAATTCACAGGGCCGGAACCGGTCATCGGTATATCTTATGGAACGGCCAAGCAGTTCATATCAGCTTGGACACAAAAAAAATTCGGTACTGGCATGGACTTCCAGGTCTCAGACACTCGAAGGCCTTCATAAGCCCACCGAACCAACAATGTACTGTCAAACTACTGGAGCAATCAAGGGTACACCTTAAAACTCTAGTGGGACTGTACACGGGACACTGCAGATTAAAACACCACATGCACAAGATCGGCCTAGCGGAAGACGCCGAATGCCGCATGTGCATGGAGGGGGATGAATCGGCAGAACACATACTGTATTCGTGCCCAGCAATGGAACGACTAAGATTCGCAATCCTCGGCAATGACACCTTGTTGCCGGGGGAGGTGAAAAATCTCTCTCAGGATCATCAGATTTATTAGGAGTCTGGAACTGGTGGGAGAAATATAAAAAGGTGTGAGCCACAATAGACCGATCGGTCGGCGTGGAAGGGTGTTATACCACTCACTTTAAACCTACCTACCTACCTACCTACTTACCTCTGTATCTTCGGTAGTTTTGCTCCGATCCCTTTTAAATTTTTGTACAATATGCTCAAAAGGTCCTCTATTCAAAAAATCAAATAAAAAAAATGCAAAAAAAGTTTTAAAACGTTACCCTCCCTTAATGCTTTTACTCTTACAGGAAAGTTTCTTCTCTTGTCCACCACCGCTGATAAGCTGTAGGGAATCTAACCATTTTTTTACAGGTTTTTCCACAGCTTCTGCTTCAAAAAATCACCTCATTCAATTCCTTTTCTAGTAGCTCCTAATAGAGCAACACTATGTCCCACTCCTGTTAATCCCTTGACAGTCCATCTGGTCCCCCCACCCTACTTTGTTCGTTTCGTTATTCCTAGAGTGTCTGGGCTGTGGAACCTGCTGTCTAAAAACTTTAAAATCTTAAAGTCCCATGTTAACAAACTACCTCATATTTTACCCAAAACACTAACGGTTTTTTGGTACTTAGGCTGCAAGTGTTTGTGGTGTTATTTTATTTGACAAAACCTTTAAGATAATACGAACCCCTAAACTAATTCTATTAACATTTGGGTAATGCTATCAAAACAAGATTTACAGATTAAAGTGAAATCCGAACCATACACAATGTCAGATGATGTTTGCTGATGGTCACCCAAGTTAAGGTCGCGTTGCAATCTTTGTAAATATTAGGTATCATTACATACTCGTTGAATAATAAGCTAAATAGAGTAATACAAAAATAATAAAGAAGGAAACGTGCATTACAATAATTATTTAAAATAAACTCGATGTTTTCGATGTTTTTAAATTCTCAGCCTGTGTCTGCTTGTAAATGCAAACAGTGTTTTTACTAATTTACTACTATGTACGTTGAAAGGAAAATAGCATGTCTATTTGCTGATAAATGGGTTTTAAAACGCGAAACAGCAAAACCGCAATGTTTTCGGTTGAGTTGTAACATTTGTAAAGAGTTTCGGTTAAATAGACAATTTTGTTTAAAATAAAGTTAATGGTTGTTTTTTTAAATGGTGTTCGCTGATTTGGATATTGAGTTCTTTTTTAGTATTCATTACTAAAAACAGTTTCCAAAAAAAATGAAAAAAATGTTTGTATCATATATTTGAACTGGAAAATATTTTTTAAACCCTAATATTTTATTATATTACAAGTTGTATTTTAGGGACAAACAAAGAATGGCTATAAGCAAAAAAATATATATGACTTAATATTACACAAAAAACTTTAACTTTCCAATTATTCGATCATACTTCTATGAAATGGTAAAAGTATCGTTTCTACATTATGTTTTATTTTTTTTGTGTTCATTACACTTACCTCACTCCTCCTCATCTTTGTGTGTCTTTAAAATTCCAAGGTCAAAAATGTATCTTACTTTCGCACATTTTTGTTTAATTTGTTTATGTTCCAACAGTTTATCTGAGTCTAGGACATACTAAGATTATTAAACGCCATTAAAAATAAGAGAAATAGAAAAATATAAACGCATCAAACTAAATTTAATATAAGAATTGGTTTAAAGAAGTTTTTAAAATATTTTGGAAAAAATAAATGTACAAAAAGGATTTTGTAAGAGGTTGATTCTCATAAAGATTAATTTAAAAATTAATTTTAAAAATTACTTTAACAAAATATTTAAAGAAGAAGACAACCAAATAAACCAAATCTGGAACAAAAACTGATTTATCCAGTGTGCTAATAAGGTTTTTGATTTTATTGTTGAAACACTCTGTACACGGTTATATTATTTACCCTAATTACTTTTATACATTTTTAAATTCTTGTTTTATTTACAGAATTATATAAACGTGCCTGAGGATACTATTAACATCTTTGCGGACTTTCCATTGTTTTTGAACTAATCTTTAGTAAATACTGAACGGATACAAACAGGTTGTTATTTAATTAGCAAAACATTATGCTCGTTATAACATGTCGATAAACAAAATAAAACAGGTTTTAATTTAATCTTTTAAAAGCCCAAATAAAAATAAAATTTTGCTTTGTTGTTGGTTAAATAAAGTAAAGTTTAAGAGCATAAATATAATTAAATTTGAATAATTAGTAGATTCAAAAAAGTTTTTGGTATGTCTGGTTTTGTATGTTTTTCCAAAAATATTAAATAAAATATCATGTTGAAGTAATTATTCATTGTGGACTAAAATTTTTCTAAGTATTATTGAAAACCTTAACTTATAACTAGCTCTAGTCGTCCAACGTAAATATTTCATATTTAACATACTTATAAATATGCAATTTTAAAAGAGGTTTTACTATGAGCAATAAAAAATTATTATGATTTGTACAAAAAGTATATCGTATCATTTAAAATTGTAATGAGTTTACAAATTTTATAAAACATATGTCATATACAAATAAATTATGATGTAGAAAGTAATTCGGATCTTTTTCATAAAAAGTTATTTATT
Organism: Listronotus oregonensis; assembly: GCA_019359885.1. Taxonomy (NCBI): domain Eukaryota; kingdom Metazoa; phylum Arthropoda; class Insecta; order Coleoptera; family Curculionidae; genus Listronotus; species Listronotus oregonensis. The sequence continues at coordinate 66,338 of JAHBCN010003205.1, forward strand.
GGCATGAATAACTTTCATAAAGTCGATATTAACAAAAATTTATTTAAAAGTATTTTTAAGAAAACTTGATAATAAAAAAACTTTTTATTAGGGTCTCTTTGTTGAGTTGGGTGATTCTATAAAACTGAGTGCGATAACCGCTGAACTAGTAAGCCAATAAGCTTGACGCACTAAATATATGTATTTACAGGGTGGCTAAGAAAATGTAAGAAATTTCCCAGATATATAAAAAAATAGGTTTAAACAATACTACACGTTCATATAAACTCTTCTCGTATAGGCCTACTGTTTGGAGATATTAGCTCGCAAAGAGCTTCAGTGGAATCAAGTTATATAGACATAATTATTGAACCACTAGAAATATTCCAATTTTATTTTAATAAGATGTTATATTAAGTAAGACTCCTCAAGTTACCATAAAACAAAGTGTTGTGAATTACTCACAGCTGCAGGGACGGACTAGCTGACATGACTTTTTTTACGCCCTGTATTGATAACAACTATGGACAACGTTTTTACAAACTTTTAACCATTGACCAAAAATTAAGTACTCTTCATTCATGTCGCTAATCCTAACCATTAAAAAAAACGTTACTTTATTTTCACTGTTAGTCCCTTAAGGTAATTACACCAATATTTATTTATCAAATTATTTTGGTTTTTAAAATAAGAGTTGTGATATACACTACTAAGAAACAGGGATAGAACAGACTGCAAAGTTGTCTTAGTTTTAATGCTTAATTTAAATACTGAGTTTAGCCAAATATTTCATTTAACATCTGTTCTTTAAACTTAGGAGTATTTAATATTACAAATAGATAACATCATCTACGCCTTTGTTTGCTTAAATTAGATATGTAAGCGAAGTTAATGTATTCGTGTTTATAAAATGTAATGTTAGCTTTATAAAACTTTGGTTTATACTTTAATTTTATGATAATATATGCGCATGTAGTGTGCTTTAGGTAAAAATAATGAAACATAAACACATATCGCACACTCTCCTCAAAAGGGAAACAAATAAAAAATGTAATTTTGCAGTAGAGCCATAGGAAAATATATCTTGTAGTTTAATTATTTTACTAACCAAATTTTACATTGAGCTTTTGTGTGTATGTAAGTTAATAAAGTAACTTAAATTTGATTAAATTTTAAAGTTAAACGAAAACACGATTTTTTTAGTATTTTTTTAAAGTTACGTTTGTAAAAAAATATAATATACGATTTAGTGGTTTATGGCGTAATTCAGCTTGTAGCAGTTTCTTAGAATTTACTTACTTTTAGGCGTTAATAAGACAAATTCAATTGTAACGCCTATTTTTTAAAAAATGCCAATTTTTTTAAGTTCGATTCAATTAAAATCAAAATTTGAGATTTTTTGACTTGGGTCACTTTTAAAACAGGGATGCGATATGTCAGTAGCAGAGCTAGTATACTATCCGAAGAACCTATTTTCCACAAAGCTGGAAACTTTTAAAATATTATTTTACTATTGGTCAATTATGAAAGTATCGTTTTGGCAGGCATCCTTCGGTTACTTCATCATCCCTTAAAATTTTGAAAAAGTCAAAAAAATATTTTTTTAACCTGCTTCCACAAAGCTTAAATTTTGATGTGATGTAATTTACATATGTGTGAGTAAAAAAAATTAACAACCTATTTTGATGGTTACAAGTATGTGCCAGACGATAGTAAAGTTGTCGTCGGGATGGCAATTTATAACCTGCTCCCACAAAGCTAAAATTTTAAGGGCATATTCTTTCAATAGTTGGAAAAGTATATTTAAACTGCCAGACTATTCTGATGGTTACAAGGGTCTTCCAGACCAGTATATAATAGTCAGGGCACTTGACCAGAGTGCGAGCGCAACAGACTCATGTAAAAAATCTAAATTATTAAAACGCAAAACTTAAATGTAAACGAAAATCTTGAAAATTCTTTTTTCTTTATTGTCAATAATTTAAAATAATTGATTTGATGTTAATTCTATTAAAAATATTTTTAATGAAAATGAAAAAAAAATGAAATTACTGGTTTAATGTTTATTTGTAAAATTTTAAAATATGTTACGTCACACCAGGTGGGAGGGGCTCTTACAAATATGACGAGTTGTGACAGGGACGGACGGACGGGAGGGGGGAGGGGTTAAAAACCATGAAATTCGTGTGACGAAATTTATGAATGACCCCTAATGTTGGTAAGTTAATTTTGTTTTTTAATTTTTTCCTAAATAAAACCATAAAAACATAAAAACCTATTAGGTATTTTCTTATTTCAAAAAAATTTAGGTGCCTATACTAAGACTCAAAACACCCTGTAAATAAATACTGCTTCTTGGGCCACCATATTATTATTGTTCGTATAAATACCAAGCTTTAATATATTTTCATTTTCGTTACAAAAAATATTTAGTTAACGAAATTGTATTTGACATATAGCCCATCGAATTCATTGCAAACATTGCTAAAGCCCTTTCATTGTGTATTTCAGCACGGTTAGGGGATTTCGTATTATAAAGTTCATTGATTAGAATTCGCAAGCAGACACAACTTCTATTCTTAGAAACTGGAGCGTAAGTAAGAGACATTCAATAAAATGTATTGCGTATTCTGCATATTTAATTGCATTTCTAGTATATTGAATTATTATAAATTAAGTGAAATACTATGAATTTGTAGTGTAGGGAAATAGGTCGGTAATAAATTACTGAATTCTATTAAAATATACTGCCGCAATTGTCTAGGGCACTGGTTACCAACCTTTTGTTAAGGGCGGACCACTAAAGCCAATATTGAATTGGCCGAAAAATCCATGGCCGTATTTTAAAAAATTAAGGTAATAATGGCTGCTTAAATTTGCCTTTATATTTAATTGAATTTAAATTTAACGTCATAGAATAAAATAAAAATAAAAATGTGAAATTTATTATTTGTTCCAAATCTATTGCTCTGTCTTACTCTTACACATGATTTTTTATGAAAATTGCCATTGATATAAATTTTCGAATAATTCCGATACATTGTTGGTTTTCTGGTCTTAGAAGCTTTTAAAATACTTAATAAAAAATGATGCCAGCTCAAAGACAAAACGTCGGTGTGCAAGTAGCACTGAGAATGTGAGATTTATATTGTTATACCTATTCAAATAGAGCAGTGTTCCCAACCTTTTCTTAGTCACGACCCTTTTTGGATTCCCGTAAAATGTCTACGACCCCCATTTGTTTTTATCGATAATAAAATAAACAAAGCCTTTCAAAACATTTATTTTAAAAATATTTAACAAAAATACATAAAACATTTTTTTTCAACATTAAAAAAAACAAAATTAACACCTCAATGTGATGGCTGAGCTTGCATCTGCGTAACAAGATTTGAGATTCTTGGTTGAGTATGCGTCAAGGCCAATCTCATGTCGTCTTAAACATCCAGTCCATTTCTTGCCTTCGTTTCAATTTGCAAAAGAGTTAAAAAACCGCCATCTCGTCCAAATGAATATATTTCACGAAACCAAGTAGCTGCGATCATGAACTAACATCTGTAGACTCGTCAAGTTGAAAGGAAAAGAGAGAGGATCCTCTTATTTCAGTAATTATTTGCTCAAGCACATCTGCTGACATATCCAAAATGCGTCTTTAAATTGTGTTGTTGGAAAAAAATATATTTTGCTTCGTTAAGAATTAGCTTAACTGACTTTAATAAACAAGGTTTGATAAGCGTTTCGGCAATTTTATGAGGCTTTTTATTTTTACGATACTTGGACTACGGCTTGGTTTTGCTGCTGAAAAATCCCAGTAAGTTCCAGCTTTTAATGTTTTAGCGAGTTTCACATTGTTTAAAAACGTCCAGATCTTTTGCGGCATGTTCTGAAGGCTTTGTTTTCAAGTGACGGTTAAACTTTGACGGTTTCATAGACTCAGTACTAAGAACAGTACACGCGCTTTGACCGTATTGGTAGTTTAGTCGAGAAAAATCCGTGTTGCAAATGCAGGAAAATATTAAGTTATTTAATTTTTTTTAATACAATGTGAGTCCTGGAAAATGATCTTAAAAAATGTTCTGTGCTTGTTTTTGTTTCTTAAAAGTAGGAAACTGTCAGAGACCCCCTTAAAAAAGCCATGCGACTTCCTTGGGGGTCGCGACCCACTGGTTGGGAACCACTAAAATAAAGTCAAAAAATAAAATAAAAATGATATCGCGAATATTCGGTTAATTTCCAAAAGTCTTTGAAAGTATTCAAAATTTTTAAACTTTTTATGTGCCATTTTGATTAGCATCAAATTACGCAAACTTGCTTCCATTCAACCTACCTCATACCTCTTTAAGTTTCCGATATCCCAGTGATAAGGCTCGAATTTGAGACACCCAGTATATCCCTATTTAATTCCTTTTACGTTTCCACGGAACTGCTATTTATTTAATGTAGTTAACATATATTTAAGGACGTAAATTTAATTGCGAACATAAACTTTTTTGTTATATATTTTGATTCGTGATTGATAACATGATTTTGTATAAATATGTTAACTAAAATTCACAAAAAGGCAATTATTAATTATTAATTTTAAAATTTAATATTTATTTTTAGCTTAGGAGTGATGGGAGGTAATTAACTTAGGTATTTTCACAGCACAGTTCTACAAATTGTAACACTTAATTTAAATATAAGATAAAAGCACCAAATGAATTTGCATACAAATTGCTTAAATAAATTTTAGCTCTTTACCGAAAACCTGTTAAAAGTAGTAGCCATAATATATTTTTTTAAATTGTTTCTTTGGGACATAACTTTGCAATGTAAATACCTATATTAAAGAAACATAGGATAAATTCTGGCAAGACTAGAATAATTTTAAATAAATAAACCATATCATTTTCTTAAATAAATAATTATTATGTACTTTTTAAACGTAATTTAATAAAAGTGTAATAAAATGTGGCCTAATTACAGATGTTTAATTTTACCAAAATAACAAAATGTTAAAAAAATAATGAACAAATGAACTACATTTTTCAATAACACTTAAATTCTGAACATCCATTGTCTTTATTTGTTAATTGATACACAACGTTTCGGTTAGTGATGTATCTCCAACCGTTCTCAAGTGATGTGAACTAAAAACTATTCTTAAAATCATGACTTATATACTCTCCGTTGTTCTCCGAAGCTTGACCGCTTTTTTAACGGTTCAGCAATGGCTGTCAGATATTCGGAATATCGATACAACAGTGTTTTAGCAGAAAGCAGAACTTTAAAAAAACTTTTTTTTTAACTACTAATAAAAAAGTCACCCATATGTAGAGAACTTAAGTACACACACTGTATATATGTATCTATATTTTGTTTTTGTAACTTTAAATATTTTTATTGATCCTGTTTCTAAGAAGCCACAAGACAAATATTTCATCTTTTCAAAACAGCAAATATCCCATTCAAAATCCTGCACTTCATTTTCAGCAAAGATACATTGTTTCTACTTAGACAAACATCTGCCAACAAAACTTACTACTTTATCAAGCGAATGTGCATATCAACCTTTTAAAATTGTCAGCAAAATTTAAAATTAACTAACTAATAACGAATTTAGACTATGAAAGTTAAAAAAAAATGCTCTGGAACTAGCATCTACTGTTTCTGTAAAGTAAGTAAAAAATTGTCAGAAGATGTTTGGCTAATTAACTGAAAAGGTCATAAAATCTTATGGATACTGAGTACCCATAATATTTCTCTTAGTGGTGCTGGAGCTCGGGGGCATCCCAGAAGACGATGCCGATTTTAGTGGGTACCAGAGGTAAAATTCATTATCTTTATCTATATAAAGGTTTTAAAGTTTATTACATAAATATTATTTATTTTAAATTTTTAACGTATTTTAAGGCATTCTAAATATTAAATTCAGCTTTATTTATAGCTATTTCTGTATTGAATGTGGTTCAAATAAAACACAGAATGTGCTTAATTTTATTTTATGTTAAACTAATATACATATTCAAGCAGTGCGACTATTAAACCATTTGAGGTAATCTGATTTAGGGTATTGAATAAAATTTAACCACAGCGCAGTGCTGTAAATGTATTTAAAGCTATATGGAAATAATTTAAATAAATTGGATTTCAGGTGTAACTTTTAATTAAATTTTAGACTTAATCCTACGTGGATTTTAACTTTAATGTATATATTATTTGTTTTGATTAAAAACAAAATGCGATCACCTTTACTATTTTTTAATATTTTGCACTGGTTAAGACACATTTGGGAAAATAAGATGAAATGTTGAAACATTTTGGAACAGATTTTGGGAAAGATTAAAGTATTAAGCCCCGGAAAAAGTTAACCCAAGCAGACATGTAAAAAAATACATTGTACATTATGCTTGTTTTATGAACATTGATTTTAGTAGGCTTAGCGCCAAATTTCAGAATTGTACAAGGAGGATCAAAAAATAATATCAAAATTTGGGTTCGTTGTGGTTAGTGGTAAAATAATTTAATATTTATCCATTCTAATAAAAGTTACTGTTTAACTGCAGAATAAAAAAGAGTGACTTGAGCTTTAGGTAGAACAGAATGCTTCAAGGGGGTAAAATTACAAATATTTGCTAAATATAGAACAAAAATATTATATTCTTTGCAGTCGCCTAGATGCCATAAGACTTTTTTTTAAAATAATGATTTAAATAATTTTAAACAATAGAAAGACAAAGGATTGAATACAAAAGCTTTTTAAACCGTTAAAATTAATGAGTATCACCTGAAACAATGACGTATTTTAAAATAAAACGGTCTTTAAAACCATCAGTTCGTTTTCAAAATGGCTGCTTTTGATAAAGCAAGGATATTAATTAATGGTTACGAATATTTTAGCTGCAATTACGAACTGGTTTATAAAACCGTCAATTTGGTAAAAGAGCTACAAAATTATTCATTTTCTCTTTAAATTTATCCTGATTTATTGCACGAATTATCTTTATATTATTTTTTTAGTTACAGGCGAGGGCAAAAAGAATATCCTTATAATATTATTACTAGAAGAGATAAAGCCGAGATTTAACCATTATCTGTGAGTAGAGGTAGATGGGGAGTTCAGCGCCACCCTGACCCGGATCAGGCTTATATCTCGAAATCTTGACGTCATACATTAATTAGGAATCTTGGGCGAGGCTTATTTTAGAGTACTGCGCATGCGCAAAAAAATGGCGCCTGTCAAATGTCACCTGTCACCTGTCATATTTCGCGAACCACGTGACTTAGGAAATTTAGCTTACGTGGATGAGTTGTATCTTAGGGTCTTACGCAAGCGCTAAAAAATGGCGCCTGTCACCTGTCAAATGCCACCTGTCAACTGTCATATTTCGCGAACCACGTGACTTAGGAAATTTAGCTTACGTGGATGAGTTGTATCTTAGGGTCTTACGCATGCGTTAAAATAATGGCGTCTGTCAAATGTCACTTGTCAAATGTCTAACCTAACATGTGGGGAGGGGCCCCCCTACGCTTAAGCACCAGGCCCGGGGTGCAGACCTAGGGCTTAAACGTGGGGTGAAGAGCCTTATTATTATATTAATCTTACAATTTTTGAATATTAAATAATAAAACACCCTGTATATATTAATTTAATTTATTTAAACCACATTGTACATTGACTTTTAGCAATTTTATACACAAGTTTAGTAAGTAATAAACTACAAGCTACGGCAATAAAAATTATTAAAGTGTTATAAGTTTCATCTGGACGGTTGGCGATGGCTGGAACCTCTGCTGTAGTGGTTACGTTGACACATGGCTTGGCGGGAACTTGGTTTATTAATGTTTTCCACTCCGTTTCTCCAAAAGTATTATCCATATAGCGGAATTTAACCTTGTATCGGAGAAATGATTGGGCTGATGCTGGTACAAGTGTCTTAAAAACACCAACATGATGTTGATCCATTGTTGCATATTGAAGTGAAAGCCATGAATTATTTGATGGAAAATCTTCGGTTTCCAGCATTATTGAAGCGGCTGGAGCATTATAAGGCGCATAAATGTATAAAACATTTTGCACTAACGCTACTAATACGACGTATGACGAACTTAACAGAGCCATGGTCGAATCTTGAATGAGCTTAGCTGTTGTAGAAAGGTTATAATATCTTCATAGTGAGTCATGAGATATAAACAAATCATGCCAACTATAAAAAAATTAAATAACATCTGTTTATAATTTAAATGAGGACCAGCTGCTTTAACCACTCGCTTCTGTTCAAAATTTCGACACGCCCACAAAATGGTTGCAAATTTGCAATATTTAACATTTTTATAGTGGTCCGATAGCGGATCATCTCCCTCTTTCCAATTATTAAATTCAATATGGCAGCATATACACTTAACTACATCATCTCTCCCAGTGTAATAGAAACCAGCGCCAGCCAGTTCTTTAGGACTAAGATTAACAGACCAATTTTCAAAGGATAGTAATCTTTGTTCGTAATCAAAATATCTTGAATACTTGTTTTGTAATGGATAACAACCATCGTCAAGACACATGTTTACAGGATGACGTTGCTAACTTAACTAAAGAAATAAAACACAAGGAGTCTTTATTTATTCATTTATTTCATTACAATTACATATTTTTTGAAAGTGATCAATCACTTTATTAGGATAAGAGTACATAAATTCTAACATATAATAATATTGTTCACTTAAACATAATTGACAAATATGTTTAATTACATCCAGCACATCCTCATTGCTTTCAACATATGAAGCTACATCAGTTAACAAATCGTTATAAAACGATCTAAAATTAAGTTTTTCGAGTAATTCTAACCTAAAATTAATTACATGAGCAACATCGATAAATGCCCTAATATCTAAAACACTAAAACATACAGCACTATCAGTCTCTTTACTCTTAAGCCCTATGGTTCGCTCGTTCAACAAGGATGCAGTCCAAATGGTAAAGTTTTCGGATAAAAAATTTTCTACTACATCACTTTCGTCACGAACAATCAGTTTGGCGACAATCTCTAGAAATTCACGCCAATCATCATAACTTAGGGTGATGGTAATCTGATCTTCAGGCAGGTTAAACAGCGTGTTGACAAATTTCACACATGGAACCATACCTCTCGCAACACTGAGTCCAGTTGTAATGTTGAAATGACGTACTGGTAGACAGACTTCTCCCAAAAGCTTCTTTTCATTTTTAATTTCTATTCTAGTTGCTAGCACCATTTGATCAAAATATTCCCAACCCGTAGATTCGGTAGACATGTTTGATGAACAATCACTCACCACGGCTACAACTCAACTAAAAGTTATGAACGTATTTGCTTCTTACATACACTTCCCCACTCCTTTGGCGGCGGTAAGTTCTAGAAATAATAGTTTAGACAACGCCCATCCACTATCTCTCCCCAAATTCAGATGACTTTGCAAGCAAAATAGTACAAAAATCATTATATAATTCTTCTAGATTGGTATTTTGAGTAACTGTAACATAGCGAGAATTGAAAGATTTATCGCATTTCACTATTGCAATGTGTTCATTTAATGCCCATAGTTACAATACGATTAGTTTTTACTTTTAAGATCCTATTTTGTTATTTTTTTTTCAGGTTCTGGTGGATATTCCATAAATAACGTATCGAAACATCAAGAAAAATCAATTTTAAAACAAAATTAAGCTCACAAAATTTTTAATCAAAAGTTTTATTGCTGATAAAAAGATTTTTTATTAATGTTTGTTTAAAAGATGCCATGTTATTAAGATTGTAATAGATATTTATGTAATAATCCGTAAAATAAACTTTTACAGTATAAGTGAGATGTTTATGGTTAGTTCTGGTATTTCGAAACAAATACTGTAAAGGTTTTTTTGACAAATATTGAACAAAATTTATTTTATACTGTAGTTCAGTTACTAAAGACCTAAAAGTACCCAAAGCTGTAAATAAATCTGTACGGTTTTTATTTGTGGCGCAACGAGAAAAAGTTTATTACGATTCCGACGTGGGAACCCGCTGAATATGATCCCCCAAAGTCCCAAAAATGAGTTTTCCGCCAATATATGCCAAAATATGCGAATTAGAGAATTTTTGTTCCGACAAAAAATGAAGATCACCTCAAAATCTACAAAAATGGTCTCTACCATTTTTTTCGCAACACCAAGATTTTTCGAAAAAACGGCCGTCAAAAAATCCATAACATTCCACACTGAATAGATGTGCTAGTAGTAGTTTCTTACTAAAAAATGCAGATACATTTTTGTAGATTATAAGGCGATCTTCATTTTTTGTTTGAGCCAAAATTCTCCGATATGCATATTTTGACAGAAATTAGCGGGAAACACATTTTTCGGGCATTGAGGAGCCATTTTCAGCCCTTTCCCACCTGTTAATGTTGATAAACTTTTTTTCGCTTGAAAGCATCCACGAAGACCTTAGAATTGCTTTTTACCCCTTCATTTACTGGACTATTAAGATTGTAATAGATATTTACGTTATAATCCGGAAAATAAACTTTTACAGTAAAGGTTTTTTTCGGACGAATAATGTACAAAATTTATTTCATACTGTACTGTCAAAATTTATGTTTTGAAATAATATTCTATTTTTAACCTGCTTCGTATATCTACAAAATAATTAATTGTCTGCTTTAGAAAGGGATTTTATAATTTTTGTTTACTTGTGGAAGCATTGTCAGTACTGACAAAATTTAAATTTGACGAAAATATTGTGTTGAGGAAATGCAACTGTCCTGGTTTTTTTTATGTTAAAGTGAAAAGTAAAGTCAGTTGAAAATTACTGTTATTTTACAATAATTGTTGGTCAAATTTACAAAATTAAGGAAGATGGTGAAAATCTGATTCATGATAAAATTTTGCAAAAATTCACGCAAAACGGTATTAGACATAATTTTATATCAACAAATCCTAATAAAAGTTTTACCGGACTTGTTCGGTAAAACTATTTTTACAGAACTAAAAAAGTTCATTTTCTGACTAAAACCAAGTATCTAAAAGTGCGTTTTACAGAACAGTATGAAATAAAAAAAATTACATTAAATAATGTGCATTGAAAAATAAAAAAATAAAACTTGATGCATTTGTAAAAATTAAATAAATAAAGACAACCAAAATTTTGCCGACATATCCATAAACTTTATTTTTAATTTCTGACTCATTAATAAAAGTTACCAATAAACAAATAAACACCAAACACTAAAAGAGTTCCTTTACACGTTACGCTACATTTCAAAGAAAGATAAATTATTTGCACGTGTACAAACATTTTCAAACAAAACTAAGTACTGTATTAATGGGATGAGCATATCAACTTTCTGTTAACTTTATACAAATTTCGTACTATTCTCCAAGCGCTAAACTTTAAAATAAAGTTGTCAACGAAATTTAATATTCCAGAAAATATGATATGTTTTATCAACCTAAAAGCTGAAACTAATGTTGGGTATAAGTTTCTTAATAAACCCACGAAATAAGACTGGACAAACCCTTTAAATAAGAATGACTAATTGTGTTTTATACAAGGTATTTCTTAATAACGTGTTTATATTTAAAAAAAGTTATAATTGGGTCCATTAAAAAATAAAAACTTTTTATAAAGTTATATCTTAAAGCTCTAAATTTTTATGAGAACTCTGGTATGACCTTAGATTACTGATGTTGCGGATGCAGATCTTGTTTTTTCTTTACAAGAAACTATATGCGTGCAAAGGTAGTGGTGTTCGTGGGGGATTTTTACTGGATAATTTACAAAAAAAATACGCCACTGATTTTGGTAATTGTCTCGAAAGTTGCTTCCTTTCCGATTTTAACCAAATTTGGTATACGGAAGTTTTTTGGGGAGCTGATTACGAATCCTTTTTGGCAACGTTTTCTTTCCAAGATATCCATCATCATAGTTGAAAATCAAACTAACCTATAACATAATTCTTGATTTTTACACTAAATTGGCACACAATATATCACAAACACCTTTAAAAACTTTTTTTTTTAAATTAATTTTACACCTTTTTTTCGTTTAATTGCAAACCAAATTACACGCCGAATGGGCGCAACCATGTATACACTAGGAATTTTATAAGCCAAGATAGCCGCTGCCTTTGAACTTGAGAGTTAACAATTTAATGGAAAAAAAGTGTAAAATAAATAAACATACAAGGTTTTAAAAGGTGTTTATAAAATATTTGCCACTTTAGTGTAAAAATCAAGAATTGTGTACAAAAAGAAAGGGGAATATAGTGAAAATGAGGTAGTTTGATATTCAACTTTAAAGATAAAAATCTTAAAAAAAAACTT